>JAEQBH010008217.1:0-143464 GCA_016808115.1 Tetrastigma voinierianum
GCGACAATGTTTTGTGTCTTTGTTGCAGGTATACAATCGTTTATCGCGACTTAGAAGATCTTATTACTCCTTCTTTACTTGATTCTGTGCGTATTTTTATTACGGCAGTCTTCTTTCTTTTCGGCATGATAACTTTGTCACGGCGAGTTTATTTATTACATGACAATATCTTGTGCATTTCTCAAACAGTTATGTCGCAACATCAATAATCATGTCGCAATATAATTTAAGTGCATCTTTTGCAAGTTGGTGTCGCGACCCAAGTTTTCATGTTGAGACATCATCTCTGTTCAGGTTATGTTGCAACACTGTCTTGTATTATCTGCATTTCTGTCACGACCCAAAAAGTGCAATCGGGGCGGAAGGCTTATTTGCCAGAGCTTAACTTCTTGTTACCTTTGCTCTAAGAGATTGCGACATGAATTCTTAAGTGTCATCAATATTTGGCATCGCGACCCGGTTTTCATCCCAATAAGGCTCTTACATTGTTCGACTTACTCGTTAATAGCGACCAGTTTGTTATGTTGTAACAGTACTTCTTTACATTGTGTTGAAATCTTTGTCACGACATATAAAGTACATTGCGACCTCGTTTCTCTGTTTAGCTTATTTTGTGTTCGCGACATTGACGGTAGAAAACATGATGTACCATCTTCACTATATGCGCCAGTGCCGCCGCGTCGCCCCAGTATAGTGTACCAATAGTGCGGATATCGATCCACGGGGATAGGTATGTTGAATAATTGGCCTTTTAAATATTATCTAAATACATATTGTGTGAAAGAGTCTTGGTGGCCCGAATTTAAGGCGAACTGCGATTTGAGCAATTACTATGTAATGGAGACCCCAGGAGTTATGTCTCCCCTGCCACTTTCGATGGATTATTTCTTAAAAGATAATATTATTCGATTTATTTGCAGTTTATTAATAGCAGGTGTCCTTGCTAAGTCACCTCTCTGAAGTGTATTACTTTATCTGTAGTGGATTGATGTGTCTCTTTGACTGAGGTACCAGAAATGCTAATATTCTAACATAATTACCACCTTCGGGATGGAATATCTCTATTCTTTGAATCAGCGAGAAAGCTGCTCTACTCATATCCACTAGGTATCCTCATCTCTCGAATCTCGAATCTCTCGACCATGGTACTAATGTTGGCCCGAACATCACGTAATTGATTCCACGGATGTAAGCGGTGATAATGAATCATAAATCAATGAATAATATAAATTAATAAACTTTAATCCATTTGAATGTGACAGGGTTCAACAATACCCTAGATATAGATCTAGAACATAATGAATAAGAAAATACCAATATGTGATATATAAAACATCAGTTCTATTATCCAAAACGAAGAAAAATACAATCACGGGCTCTTCTTCAAGATCGATGTCACTGCTGTTCTGAATTCCGTGCCCTCGTTCGTATGATTCCCGATACCTCAAATTCCGCACCCCATTTTGCTTTTAATGGTGAAGGCAAAGCTTCGAGTGCGTCGCGAAGCGTTGAGGCGTCGCGGCGTTCTTTGCGTTGACTTTTTATATTTGTTGATGACGTCGCGGCGTTGACGATCCACGGCGATGAGGCGTCGCGATGTTGTGGCGTCCTGACGTTTGACCATCTATATACGCTTTGCCTCATACGCTCCAAAATTGCTTCCAAAAGCTGCCCTTTCCGCGCAATTGCTGCACACACGACTATACTATTGTCGGATATTGAGATATAAAAATGCGTGTTAAATGTAAAATAATCTCTTAAGCGTAAGGCAGGCAGCGGTATAACCGCCAGGTGTTTTAAGCACTCATCCACCCCAAACAGCTTCTTGTCTGAGCGACGACTCATGAACACACACTCTCTCTACACATACTATAGTCTAACACGAAGGTAGTGATGCCCGTGGCGACGGGTAGAGGATGAGTGTGCCGTTCACATTCTTTGTCGTTACGTTTGAAGTTGAAAGTTTGCAAAGGTGTTCAACTACGAAGAACTAAAGTTGACTGATTGAAAAGTTGACTAATAGTCCTGACATAGAAGTAGTCAATAACTTTTCCTAAAGGAACCTATGTGCGTTAAATAAATGACCTCTAGTTTTACACTTAGACTCAGGCCGCCCCCGAGCTTGAGGTTCGGCTTCTTTAGTGGGGAAAATCTAACTTCTGAAAGTTAAGACATAGTTTGCAATTTCTAATATACCCACTCACAACCTAGAACAAAACTAGTGCCCATAAGTTTATGTTAAGTGTTCATGTAGCGGGATTAGTTGGTGACTCCCCACCAGTTGGTTAAGGGCACCGGGCATTCAGTTCCCCTCGAACGTCACCCAGAACACTCAACTAAACCTAAGGGCCCTAATTTTGTGGGGAAACCTCCATCTTCTGTCCCTATGCAGGCGGTGAAGTCAAGCGACTCAGCGTTTGGCTGGGGCATTGGAGCTTTGAAAGGCCCCTCGGAGCGTAAGGTAGGTGGAAGATCCCCACTTATTCTATCTCACCTCTCTCTCTCTCTCTCTCTATATATATATACTGCTCACCTTACTCATATATATCTGCTCTTCTATATATATATTTTTTTTTTTCTCTTTTTTTTTCTTTTTCTATTGTTTTTTTATTTTTTTATTTTTTTTTTATTTTAGGGCTCGAAGGCAATCCTCTTTTATTCTGATTGTCCATGCTCATAGTGTTTGAAATTCCCGGGGTTTATTTAGTAGTCGAGACTCGGTACCTAGGCATACCACTAAGAGATCATTTGTGTGTGAGTGTGATAGAGCTTAGAAATGGTGGTTTCTTGAATAGCAGGGTGATTCACTATACATCACCTCCCCCACCTATGCGAGCCTAATTTCCGAGCGTCCATTTACCATGAATCACAAATACAGAGATATGCATTTTCTATGACAGTAGTGGATTCGGCTAAAAAGTGATCTTCAACTCTCAAACATGGCACACACACACAAACTACACAAGCAGAGTACCACTAAACACAGATGTAAGTTACCAAAAACACAAACAAAAACCAAACACATGACTAGAGCAAACTAAAATGAGAAAAAAAAAACGTATGTGAAACTAAGCGAAACATGACTAACATCTTTGTATGAAACTGCACTTACAACGAAATAATCAAGGCAAACAATACTCAATCTAAACAAACGCCCGATAGCTTTCGATCTACTACACCCCGAAAAATATCCGGTGTCCCCATTGGAAGAAAATAACGATGGGGTGAAGGGAACTCCCCAGTGATCAGGCGGTCAGCTGCGGTGGTGGCGGTGGCGGAAATTTGGTGGAGTCTTGAAAATTTGGATTAGGCGGGCTGGAAGCTATTCTTCTTTCTTCTTTGATATTAGCTGGTTGGCGAGCGTAATCACGTCAGCGCGAAGGGCCTCCATATCCTGTGTGATGAGGACTCGGTGCTCCTGGGTCTCATCTGGGAATCATCAGCACTCTGATGGGAGAGCACCCGAGTCCTCGAGGTCGAGGGCGTGGGGCCTGGAGGGGCTGCCTCAAGTGGGCTCTTTGTGTGGAGGTGGGTGGTGGGTGGGACTGGGAGGCCGACCAATGTCCCACAGGGATCGCCCGGGAGTGCAAACGAGCACCCGATAGTCGTGGAGCTCGTCCTCGTCCGAGGGCTCATGGCCAGAATCGTAGGCCCCCTTAGGTCGTGGTACACCCGGTTTATCCCTCTTAACTGATATTGCCTTGATGAGGTGTAACCACGCCTCATTGTCATTTAGGGGCACCCTGACTCGTTTGCATAAGCCAAAAATGAGGAAAGGGTGCCCCAGTCCTCTTAATGTCTGTGATTGCATGGAGGATGGCGTCTCGATAGCTTGCCAGCTTCAAAAGGAATATCACGAGATGATGGCATAGTTGACGGGGCATGCTTGGCGGTCACCTCACACGTTAAAGTCGTCGGAATGAGGCGCGGCGGTGAAGTGATGCCAGACCTTGGGGATATAGGCCAAATGTTTGGCCTTGAAGTGGACGGCATGGCCCTCACTGTTAAGTTTCCACTCACCCCGCCCGTTAGTTAAGACCCGAATGACCTCGGGGTAGTCGGGTCGCTCATAAAGCCGATCAAACGGCTCCGAGGGGACATGATCCAGATTATAATAGCGAATGATCGACTCCGCACTGAAGTCGACCAATACACCCCTCACTCGAACCTTCTTGACTATGTGGGAGGCAAGATTGGGCGTAGAGAATTCTGCACCACACTCATCCTTGGTTGGATGAGGTGGTTGGCAAAGTACTCGCCATCCCATGGCGCGATAGTTTTACCCGAGGAAAAAGTGCATTGATTGATGAAAACCCTTTTCCTTGATAAGCAGATCGGTTCTTGCGGATGAATTAGTAGAAAGCGATGGTAGCACCTGTTGACGGGTGAGACATCATAATTGAAGTGATAAATCTTGAGGAAGCAGGCCAAGCTTTGTCAACGACTTCTACGCCTCTTTCAGTTAATTGGAGGAAAGGACTTGGGCTCCTAGGAGGGTATCGATGAAGGGGCACCCAGAGTGACACACCCAGTTGGGCTGAATAATATGAACACCTAGAATGCACTAGGAAAAATGAAAACTAACTAAGTGCAACTGTGACTCTAAGCGTGACCCTACCAACCTGAAATAGACCTAAATGGAACCACAAAATGTAGCTTCGGCTTGTGAACTCCCCTGGGCCTAAGGTGGAGTAGGCCAATGCGAGGGCCTTTAGTGAGTGCCGAGCAGCGATCGGTGCCGGGGTGACTGAGAGTACGTGGATGGGGAGATGGTGGCGGTGTCGGAAAGGGTGTCGGGAGAGGCAAGGCTCTTGGTCTCCGGCCAGGTGTGGCGGAGTCTCCGGCAAGGGTGGTGTGTGGAAGGGTGTGAAGGGGTTAGGGTTCAGTAGCGGAGTGAGTAAGAAGCGAAAATGGGAGGTGGTGGCCTTAAAACGAGAACAGCGTCGTGGCGTTGGTCCAGCGTCGCGGCGTTCGGGATAAGTTTTCAATGTCGGCGGCGTTGGATAACAACGTCGCGATGTTCGAAATTTGTCAGCGTCGGCGACATTGGAATCTCCGCGTCGGCGATTGCGGTTGAAAATCCCAGCGTCGTGATGTTTGGATCTCACTTCACGACGTTCCAGAGAGGTTCAAAATCAGCGCGTCGCTGGCGTTGGGATCTCAAGTCGCGGCGTTCGGAGAGAGTTGAAATCCAGCGTCGCTGGCGTTCGGATCTCACGTTGCGGCGTTCTAGGAAAATTAGCCCGACATCGCGGCGTTGAGGCGTCGCGGCGTTGAAGCAAGCGTGGCGTTACAGAAGAGCTTCTGATACCATTCAGCCATAGTCTAAGATAAGAGAAAACTCCCCTCGTGTAATGTGACTCTACGGACTTTTGTTGTGCTTTCTCACATGAGTGGATCTCCGTACTTTTGATCAACGTGTCCTACGAAGTCTCAAACGAAAAATGAGTCCGTTACGGATGACACAACAAACCAACATAACTTAAAGCGGATAATAAAATAAAAAATTGAGACATAAAGAAAATTATGAAAAGAAGCTTGGGGTTGCCTCCCAAGAAGCGCTATGTTTAATGTCGTTAGCTTGACGGCCTGAGATCTCGATGTGCTGCGGGCAGGGCTCGCCCAGAAGCAGCTTCGCTGAACTTTGTGCAGTGCGATCGAAGGAATGATCTCTTGCTCCGAAACATGTCTTCATCAGCTTCAATCATTGGGTCCCAGTAGCTGTGAATGTTCCTTTCTCGGGATGTGTAATCTCGCCCCCACCATGTGAAAAGACAGTCCTTGTGAAAGGCAGGACCATCTAGACTTCAATTTCCCAGGAAAGAGTTTTAGACGGGAATTAAGCGAAGACTTGTTGTCAGCCTCAATTCCTTCTGGTAATGTATTTACTATCGTGCTAGGCTTTTATCTTTTCTTTGTAAATACGGGCATTTCATAAGCTTCGTTCTGAATTCGTCCCAGTTCCTTGTTTGTAGCGATTAAGCTTCTCCTGTGGTAGTGTCTTGTCCCGTAATTCACTTCTTAGAGTTGCTTGAGTAGGCTCGATGCTCTAATTCTCTTTGGAAGATGGCATGCTTTACTTATAAACAATTAATATACCCAAGGGTGTTTAATGAATATTGATGCGCCAGTATGCAATCTTTTAGACCAATCAGCTGGAGCCAGTGTACATCTTATCAGAATGGACTTAATTTCTCAATTTGATACCTACGCTTGCCCACGTTTGTTGTGGGTGATATCTGAAGATGTACGGGTAGGCGTACCCCATACTTTTTACAAACCTTGTCAATCTGTATTGCAAAAATAGGTATTCTCTGTGATCTATTTAACCGAGGGTTCCAAATCAGTGAATATGTGGCTTCTGCGAAGAAATTGAGCGCGACCTTGGCATCGTTGGTGCGGGTCAGGTGTGACCCACTTGAGACGCATGATCTTGCCCGACAAGATCAGGTTGTTATAAGATGGGGAAATGGTCGTAAATCCATCATGAGTCGAGCGATTCTACTTCGAATGGGGTGCATGGCCGGTTCGTCCTTTCTAGAAATGCCCCGATAGTTGACATTTGTCACATGTGAATGAAATGATGAGCATCTTTGAATAAAGTCGGCCAATAGAAGCCTGATTGAAGTACCTTGGTTGCTATTCTCTGGCCACCAAAATGTCCACCACATGGTAGAGAGTGGCAGTGGTTCAATATACTGTTCATTTCATTTTCGAGGCTTTTTATCTCGGATCACGATCGTGCGGTGTATAAGAGAATTAGCTCACTCCCAATGGCCAATTATTTTAATGTGCGAAAAACCTCTCTTTTTAAATTTGATAGTTAAATTCACGAGGACTACCTTGTACGAATAATTCACATAATCACCAAACCATGGTGCCCCTCTGTCTTCAATAATAAGTTCATCTGGAAATTAGGTCATTCAATTGAACATCATCACTTGCCCCTTCGATCGTGAAAGATGATCTGCCACTAGGTTCTCGTGCCTTTTCTTGTCTTTAATCTCAACATCAAATTCTTAAGCAAAGAAGCCCATAGGATTAATCGAGGTTTAGCGTCTTTTAGTCGTAAGTATTTAATGCGGAAATGATCGGTCTTAAACCATTGATATTGTGCAATCCAAATAAGGTCTGAATTTGTCAAGCGAAGCGATAATAATAGTTCTTCTTTCTACGTAGTGGCATAATTCAAGCGAGGCATCATTCAAGGTTACGCATAGTAAATTACACGGAAAATTTTCTCTGCAGTTTACGCTGACAACGCCCGTGCAAAATGGCTTGCGTCGCATGAGTTCAAATGGGAAGGACCACGATCGGGGCCTGACAACATGGGAGCCCAATGCAAACTTATCTTTCAGCACGAAAATGCATGCAAACATTGCAAATCAAACTCAAATGGGGTCCCTTGGACGGGAGATTGTTTCGCGGTTTTGCAATCCCAGAAAAGTCTTTGATGAAGCCTTTATCAGTCAGCGTGGCTAACTTATGATCCTTTTCTTGATGAGGGTGAAGGTAATTTTGGTGCTTGATCTGCTCACATCCTCTGCTCTCTATTGAAATCAGATGATAAGTCTGATACCCTCTTGTACCATAAAATGCCACTTCTCCCGATTGAGTACTAAGTTGGTCTCCTCATCCATCCATCTTGATCTCAAATTTTCAGACAGTTGTCAAATGAATTGCAAATAGAAAAATCATCCGCCGAAGATTTCGATTGTCTTCAGCCATGTCGGAGAAAATGGCCGTCGCTTTACCTATCGTTGAAAGGTCGCGGCGTTGCGATCCAAAAGAAGATATCACGAATGCGAGAATGTCCCATAGGGACATGTGAATGTTGTCTTCTCCTGATCTTGGGGCTATAGCGATTTGATTGAATCCATTTAAAAAGCGATAATATTCATGGCCAGAATTTGTCGATCCGGTATTTGAATACAAAGCGGCAATGAAATGATCTTTAGTGGCTTTGTTTAGTTTCCGATGTCAATACAAATCTCCACCCGATACTTTGTTGAAGAGCGGTAATATGTTATTCTCGGTTCTTATGACGATTGTTAGCCACTTCTTAGGTACTACTTGAAGCCGGACTTACCCATGCACTATACGAAATAGGATAAAATTGCCGATGTCAGCCATTTAATACTTCCTTTAGGACTACCTCTTTCATCGTTGGATTGACCTCCCTCTTGCACTTCCGAAGGTTTATGCCCATCTTCTAACAAAAATACGATCGTGCACACATGGAGGGCGAATCACTTTTCATCATTTGAGACCGCAGCGCATTTTTATGGTCTCTAGGACTACAAATAACTTCTCCTCCTCTGGATTCGGTCGAGGATGTTTGAGGATGATCAACGGTAGGGTAGATGCTACCACTAGATATGCATACTTTAAATGGCTAGGTAGAGGTTTTTGTTCCATCTTGGATGGTTGTTCAACCGATGGCACCGGCGTTTTAGCTCCTTACGCTAGAGATTCAGTATTTCCTCTATTGGTCAGAAAGAATCCATCCATTTACATATTCTTACCTTCGCCACTTTGTATTCTGAGAATCATTACATCTTATGCTAGCCTCCAAAGGTCGGTGAGACCACTTTGGCTAGACATATAGCCTCTACTATTTACTTGTGAAGCATGTATCACCTCTGCTGGATGTCTCACGGCTTGAGCACATTGAACTTGACCGTCTTCTGCACTCTCAATTTTAGTTAACACTCCCCTGCGAGCGTCAATCATTTATACTGCCGGTTTAAAAGCAGTCCTACCCCAAAAATTATGGAATTATTTCTTTATCCTCTTCCATATCTAAGACAATGAAAATATCTTGGGAAGATAAACATCGACTTTTACTAAGACACATCTTACCATTACCTCTCGGATGCTTCAAGGATCTGTCGGCAAGTTTGAAGTGTATTTGTGGTTGAGGCTGAGCTTCACTAATCAGCATTTAAAATGGACAATGGCATGAGATTAATCTTTGGCACCTAAATCCACATAGGGCTCTCTGAATGGCATTTCGATAGTACGGAATAGTGAAAGCGCGGGTCTTTAAGCTTTAACGATTTCCTCACGAAGTATGGCACTACATTCCTCAGTTAAGTTAACTGTTTCGAAATCAACTAATCTTCTCTTCAGAGACAGTATGTCTTTCATAAACTTCACATCTTGGGCATACGTTCCAAAGCATGACAAGCGGGATGATGTGTAGCTTTTGAACACCTCCGTAAGACTTGGTGAGCTACTTGTCGACTTATGCTTCTTTAGGCGTTGTGGATATATGGAATTGGTGGGTTGTCCTTTTAGCCCATTAGTGTTTCTATGATGTCTCTCGGTATTTCATCCATGATCGTCGGCGGTGGATGACGCCTCGATCTCTTCCTCCTTTATAGCTGGGGTTTCCCTTGTGTCTCAATTCTGCACTTCTCGGCATGGCGCTGCGTGTTCATTCCATCTCTTCTTAACACTTTTGAATTGCTTGGTAAGGAACCCGGCTGCCTTTTTGTCAACAAATTGGACATTTGGCCCATCTGTACCTCGAAGTTTCTGTTGTGCGGCTTGATTGTTGATTGGGTGGCTGTTGCTGCATATTCTGGTCTCATTCATAAAAGCGAATCAGGAAATCCGGCATTTGTGCAAGGGCTTGTTCTAAGTCCACCTTTTTCTCGGGAAGTGGTTAGCTAGTCGGTTTGATATATTGTTACGATTGTTCCTCCATCCATACCCTTGATTGTTATTGATTGATTCTAGTTCACGCCACCCTTGGCCTTGATTTTGATTCGATAATTGTTTCACATATTGTCCTTCTTCTTTGTGATTGACTACTCGATTGAACCTCGACACATACGGGCGCTCTCTTGTTTGGTTTCTGGCCCGGCATTTTGTCTTTATTGTCGCGTCCTCACTTGGAATTCACACAAACTCCCGTGGGTTGATACGTATGGCATTCGCGGTTCCTTCTTTGTTTAGTTAAGCGCCCAGTAAGTTGTGCAACATGATTAACAGTTATTGAGAACCTCATTATCAGTGCCACCCCATGGCTTTCAACGGTGTCAGTCTCCCTAGGCCATTGATTTGTGTTAATTGCGACATCTTCCTGAAATTCATAAGCAGTTCGCGTGGTTTTCTTCATTAGTGCTCCTCGGTAGGGCATCAATCCTTGTTCTCGTTGCATTCCTCGACCCGTTATAGAAAGTGGACTGCATCATCTGGTCGATCGTGATGTGGGCACTTCCTTAATAGTTCGTGTCGTCCCATGCCTGCGCGGGTTCTCCACCACTCTGGTTGTCCAAAGTATTGATCTCTTGCAGAGTTGTGCAATTTTCGAAGTGGGAAAAACTTGGTGAGGGAATTTACGCACTCGTCGTTCCATGAAGTAATGGAATCCGTTGGTGACTTGTTAGCGATGCGACTCTATCACCCAGTGAGCGTGGGAACAGCGCGACACAGTGCCTCTTCGGTAGCTACAGTTTGTACTTGGTCATGTCCCCCTTGAGCTTCAAAGGAAGTTGGTCGAATGCATATTTAGTTCTCATTAAACGCCATTAAGGTAAGATGTTACGAAGCATCGCAAAGTGGCCGACTTCAACTTCAGTTATTTGCCGGAATAGAGTGGTCTTGATAAACTGTCCCGAACTTGATTAGGCGTGAAACAAACTCTTCTTAACATGAATGGATCATGCAATTTGAATAAATGGCCTAGGTGTGATTCCTTCAGTTATTCCGTTTAACCTCTCTGTGGCTCGTTTTGCTCAATGCTAAGATCCCGCTCTTCATTGTTTTCCATGTTTGCTATATTTCTAGTATGTTCCATTCTCTGTTCTCGGCGTATTCTGTGTAAAGTTCTTTCTGGCTCAGGATCAAACAGATGTTGGTCAACCTGATCTCGTCGTCGCATGTACTCACTGAAATCTTACTGCAATCACACACGAAACACCAAGACCAAATTACCAGCACTTGTAAAAACAAATAAAAACAAAAATTCGAGTAATATCTAATTGCTTTATTCTACATGTCACTCACAAGCCTATCCTGGCAAGGCGTAAGAAAACGGCCGGTAAGCGTGATGCAGTAAATGCGCTATGCGCAAGTGCGATGTGCGCTAGTAATATAGTGTACGATAGTACGGATATCAATCCTGCGGGGATAAGGTATGTTGAATACAAAGATTGGCTTTTAAATATTATGCGGATATGCATTATTATTGAAAGAATGCTGGTATTGAGATTTAAGCGAACTCTTGATTTGAGCAATTTATGTAATGGAGACTAGGGTTATGTCTCCCCATGCCACTTCGATGGATTATTTCTTAAAGATAATATTATTCAGTTTATTTATGATTTATTAATGGCAAGGTGATCTTGCTTACGAGATACCCTCTCTCGAGGTGTATTCGCTATCTCGCTAGTAGAGTTGAGTATCTCTACCCTGACTCGGTACTTTCAGAAATGCTTTAATGTTCTAACCTTAATTGCCACCCTTCGGGATCGGAATATCTCTATTCTTGAATCAATAGAAAACACTCTACTCATATCCTTAGGTATCCTCTTCTCTCGAATCTCGGATCTCTAGTATGGTCACAATGTTGGCCCGAGCATCACCATGTAATTGATTCACGGATGTAAAGTAGATGATAATGAATCATAAATCAATAGATATTATAAATTAATAAACTTTAATCCATTCGAATGTAGCGGGAGTTCAGCGATACTAGATATAGATCTAGAACATAATGAATAAGAAAAATACCAATATGTGATATATAAAACATCGGTTCTGTTATCGAAAGCGAGAAGAAAAATACAATCCACGGGCTCTTCTTCAAGATGGATGTCACTTCTTCATTACGAATTCCGTTCCCTCTGCGTTAGTAGCGATTCAGGATACCTCAATTAAGCACCCGTTTTGCTTTTAATGGTGAAAACCCAAAGCTTCGGCGCTAACGTCGCGTGAACGTCAGCGGCGTTGGGGCGTCGCGACGTTAGAAGACGTCCGCGGCGTTTGACCATCTATATGCCGCGCACTCATACGCTCCAAAATTTCTTCAAAAATTTTGCCCTTTTCGCACCAGTGCACGCATACACGACTATACTAATCAGATATTGAGATATAAAAATACGTATTTAAATGTAAATAATGCTAAAAATTAAAACCAACCGCGGGTATAACTGAGTGTGTTAAGCACTTCATCAGACGTAAGATCCATGTTCGCGACATAGACTTATCTCACCGGCTTGAAGTATGTTTACAGCGATTGAGTTCCTTTGTTGCGACTAGAGCGATTCGACAAATAAGTCATTTTGTCCGCGACATAGATTTTCTTGTGGCCAGACTTCTTCTTTCAATGCTTTCTTCATCTCAATGGCTCCTCCATGTTGCGAAAGTCGATGTCGCGGCGAGTGGATTACGCTCGCGACATGGAGTGCACTTATGCGATATTTCTGTTAGCCATGACATGCGTGATCTTTGTCTCAAGCGGCTTAACTTCCCCATTTCTTGTCGCGACCTGCTGTCTTTCGTTTCGACATAACTCATCTACTAATTTTTAGATCTTGTGTTTCTCTAGCCATTTGCTTAGACGTTTGTTGCGACCCAGAAAGTCTGTCACGACAGAGACTGTTGCAATTGCTGTTTTTCTCTTCTTTCTTGCTGGAAATCTCTCATTTTTGAATTAACTCTGCAAAACACAAGTTGTAATATTCCATATTTGGCATTAAAAACGACTGCAAATACTAAACAAACGGAAAAATGGATTAAAATAGATGAGTTTAAGACTCATCAAATTATATCTATTCATATATCATTATACTTGTACATAATACCATTTAGTAGAGTTCTCACTCTCAATCATCATAATACGTAGTACTTTTCATATCATTATAGCTCTATCACATTTTTTTCATTTCGAATCATTGTTTCCATGTTACATGCTTCTTAAAACCGTTTCCATGTTACATGCTTCTTATAACCATTTCAATCATTTTTTTATCATCTATATCTTATGTCTTTGTGCATATTCGAAGTGGATAGCGGGTATAATACGTATGCTAGGAAGGTACTATCCTTTGTATGAGACGGTGATCTCTCTATTTGTATGACTTGAATGTGGTCGCTATAATGATCAAGGGATCATGTCATCGATCAGCCGGGCTTGATATCTATAAAGCGTATCTTGCGACAAAAGCGGCAATATTTATAGGCATGCCTATCTATCCCTCTACCTAGTGACATATGCAGACAATCAAGCTTATTACATTTTCATTCATGTTCAAGCTATGCACATCTCATATACATGGATAATGTCAATCACATGTATCCACATGAGATACTTTCAAATAGTATTCCTTTATACATATATTATAACTGTTACTTTTATCATAACGTGTATGATCATGTTCTTAGTATTGCTTGTATTTCTATTCATGTAGTCATATTTCATAGAGCAATCACTTTTATAATTCTTTTACAATTTCATTTATTCACTTGAATCTCGTTATACCATCTTCCTTCAAAAAAACTCCCCTTTAGATGAATTTTTGGGTGCAAAGTCCAAATTTGAATACACTTATTTCAAGGAGATTTGTTCTCCTAGAAGTCTAGTTTACCCATAAATTTGAATCACTCAATTTGGATGAGTGATGATTCTCCTAGAAGTCTAGTTTACCCAAAAATTTGAATCACTCAATTTGGATGAGTGATGGCTAAGTTATGGCCTAAACACTAAAGTTGTACCAACATAGACCATAAATTGCCCGAAAACAAAGCTTCACTTTGACGAATTTTCTGGGTCCAATGGAGTCCAAATTTGAATACATTTGTTTCAAAAAGATTTGTTCTCCTAGAAGTCTAGTTTACTCATAAATTTGAATCACTCAATTTGGATAATTGATGGCCAAGACCAAAAACCATCATTATTATACAAAGTTAGGGTTTTTCCCAAAACCCAAACATCATCAAAAAGGGTTTTAGGTTTAGTTTCCATACCTTAAATCTCTTGTAATCTCTTCTTTCTTCTTCTTCTTGATCACATAAACTCTTGATTACATGGGGTAATTCAAACCAAAGTTGCCTTCCCTCTCACTCTCGTTTGCCCTAGCTCTCAAGCCCAAGAAGAATGTCTCATTAAGACCTTGTTGGTCTTATCCCCATCCTTCATAAGACCATGTTTGGCAAAACCCATTTTTGCATTATTTTCCCATTTTTGCATTTAAAGCCCTTCCTTTCTCTTTCATTTACATTTCAACTTATCAATATTCCTATATTGACATATAAACTTATTATCATATGACCTTTAGGTCCTGGATTGGTAAATTACTAATTTACCCTTGACTCTTGGATTAATCTTGGGTTTTTATCATTTTTCACCTTTAGCCATATTAATTTTCGACAAATTCAAAATTAACTTATATTATACCTTAAACATGTTATAAAACTATCAGGGTATAATTTGGGGTGTTACATGAAGGATGTGAAGAAGGCTGACCATAACTCATTGTATAAGGAGGAAAAACGTTAGCATCATTGGATGAATCACTGTATTGAGTGCCAATGCTCATGGACTAAAAACTAGCTGAAAATAAATTCTTATTGTGTTGTGCCATCCTTCTTTGTCGAACTCTATATGGCTTTCAATGAAACGAAATACGGACCGGCTCTCTAGACCCGTGGTCTTCATCTTGTGGCATGTATTGAAATCATCTTCACTAGTGAATGGACTCAATGGATATTCACTTTGTTGTCGATCTGCATTATCCCCACCATCATTTCCAATATCACTACCATTATTGGTCCCCTCTCATCTTGAGCCATCATAGCTTGTAGTAAAAGTACCAACAAAACTAGGTCTACTACTATACACTTGAATCAAAAGAGGGTCGAGAAGCTTAAATGAGTCTCTAGTGTCTTGACTAAAACTTTCACTATGAACTTCTTCAGATAATAAATTGCTGCACACCTGCTTCTCGAATATGTGCAGCAATTCGTGGATCAGTATTTCCATTTTCATAATCTAAATGGAGAGGTCTAACCCATTGGAATAATTTATTATCCTCTTCTTCACCAAACTTGGCTAAAATGTCGAGTAAATCAAGGTAATATTTTTCATACTTTGTGGTCTGCGCATATCTTGTATCTTTAGTTTCATGTTGTAGTAGCAACTAATTGTTGGGCCAGGGTAAGCTACTTAAGTTTCTTTGTTTTGTATGGATCAGAGCAAATGTGCTCCAATTTCTCTCACATGCTGAAGATGATGCAGTTTGGGAAAGAGCCTTAAGGGCCAAATTCCTTAATGTGGGAGTGTGGTTTCCATACATAAACCACCATTCAGTTGCAAGAAAAATTACTAACATTCAAAATCTAATAATAACATGGTTATGGACTTTACGTTTAAACTTTTAATGAGAAACAACACCCATCAGGAACCATTAAATCTCTTGATGCTATTGTTGCTCGATCACCAAATCCCCTGTTGGCATCTCGAAACATTATAAGCTATGAATTCAAAATAGACGGCAAATCCAATATATGTGTAAGTGTAAATAAATTGAATCAATTAATTAAGTAGCCTATAGATGTACCTGTTTCCAATATTACCAAGACTGTAATAGTAGAAGATAATTTTCCAAATACTTTATGAAACGACTTGGAGTAGCTCGAGGTCGATACTAACTCCGAGTCTATGTGAAATCTTGGATTAAGATAATATGCTACAAAAGTGATTTAGAATTAGTATGTGATAAAGGAAAATAATATGCATTAAAAGTGATTATGATATTGAATGATTTACTCTTTGTATGAAGAGAGGATGTTTGAGGTTTTATCTAACGATCTATCGATGATTTTGACCCAATCTTTGGCTTTGAGTGCATGTAAATTTTGCTTCATTACTCTAATCAACTCATACACGAATGGCATTGTTGGGACGATTTCGAAATCAACAATGCGAAGAACTGTATATAGTGTCTCATAGATTGACACTAGGTTAGAGTCCTTCTTCCAATGTGGATGATTAAACATGGGTCTTGACCTGTCAACGGTCATCCGACTAAGCTTGTGAGAAGTTCATTCATCACTAATAAAGATCTTCTTCAAATCAGCCCTCTTTTTCAGAAGACTTGCTAGGGTGATGTAATTTGTCACAAATATTGTTGCCCCTGGAGGCACAATATCTCCACCAAAAACCTTTCTCATTGTTGCAAGTAACCAACCATGATTGTAAATGAAGTTGGTGATCTTTCGTGCATTAGTAATCAAGTCGAAAACACTTTTTCTTTTACTAATATCTTCAAACATAACGTCGATGCAATGTGCTACACATGGAGTCCAATATAAATTGTACTTCTTCATTAAAAATTTCCCAACCTTCACAAATGCTGATCTATTGTCTGTAACAATTTGCACAACATTTGCTTCGTCAACTTCCTTTATCACTTCCTTCAACAAACCATAAATGTATTTGTTATCTTTGATATTATCTAATGCATCAACAGACTTAAGAAAAATTGTACTTCCTTTACAATATACCATGAAATTAATGATGCTTAATTTTGTGGGACTGATCCATCCATCACACATAATTGTACACCCATAGGTCTTCCATTTATCCCTTTAGAGATTCACATAATCTTCCATGTCTTTATACTCCATATCCAAATATTTGTTTTTGATTTCATATGGAGAGGTGGCTGTTGATGCCTACAAGTTAAGTAAATAATTATGGTTTGCAACCTATAATGTGAATAATAATGTTATTAGAAATTGGCCAGTTTTCACATACCAGTTTGTTGTGCACCAACAATCATGTTTTTGAAGTAGTGAGAGTCTGCTTTGTGAAGCGCAACGCTCTCATATATGAAGAATTTATTGATTAATTGGCCCATCGTTTCTTTGATTGCACCTCCTTTAAAAATTTTTAATACTCTTTTGCCTTGCTGCCGAAGATTTGTATAATGATGGAGCAAGAGGTGGTGATGGATCCGATTGTCTCACACTTTGAGATCTTTGCTTGCGCCTTACTGAATCAGTTGAATGTGATTGTGAAGGCTCACCTATTGCAATTATATATATTAGAAATGTTTGTAAATCCATTTATACTATAATAATGAATTTAAGTTAAAAGATTTACCAAATTTTCTTTTGCCTCTCATAAACCCTTCTTCTTGTTATCGATTAAATTTACTAGCTTTGGATGCATGACATATTGTTTGATAGCTAGCTCACTCGTCAGGGTTCATGTTAGTCGGATACATATAGACATCATCCCCCTCCTCCTCATCCTCATCTGCATCATCATCACCATCATCAAACGTGTATGGCTACCACCATTACGCCTCGCGATTGACTTAATTTCTTCAATATTTGCAGCTTTCTTCGCTTTGGCTTTATTCATTTAAACTAAAAGTTATCTCATTTCTTTTTTCACTTCGAGAGGCACATTAGGACGCTTCTTGCTACTTGAGTGGGGATCTGTATGTGATAAGTGAATTTTAAACCGAGTAATTCCACCGCTTTTAATCACCATACCACTAAAATTGCATATGGTGCCATTTATGTTCCCTTTAATAGGTGTACAATATTTCCAAGCATGATCTCGACCTCCAATAGAGCTTCCACTTCCACTATCTATCCTATAAACTTCAATAATTGTAATCAATTCATATTCATAATCTCAATCTAAATATAAAGTTGTAGTAATTATCATAAGTTAAAGAAAATGAGTTTTTACATTAATTAACAATTTATTATATTTCATATTTATAATTATAATCTAAGTCTAAAGTTATATTAAATATCTAAATACTAGATTTAATATATGTTCATATGTCTTACATTAATTAACAAAATTTTATATTCCTTTCATAATCTCAATCTAAATATAAAAGTTACCATTAATTATCACTTAAGTTAAGAAAATGTGTTTTACATTAATTAACAATTTATTATATTTCATATTTATAATCATAATCTAAGTCTAAAGTTATATTAAATATCCTAAATATACATAATATATGTTTTATCATTCATACATTAATTAACAAATTTTTATATTTCATATTCACAATCTCAATCTAAATATAAAGTTACATTAATTATCATAAGTTAAAAGAAAATGTGTTTTTACATTAATTAACATCATATACAATATATATTTCACTATTTTATATTCATAATCTTAATATAAATATAAACTTAAATTAATTACTAAATTGCACATATGTAAAAAAAAAATTAATTAACATGGAAACATACCTTAAGTTACACAAATTATGTATTGAATTGAAGACTTAAACACTAAGAATTGACCAAAATATTATTATCCAAGACTTCCACAAATCAAGAATTGGTTTGAGAGAGAATTGATGAGTTTGATATGAAAAACTAGTGATTTTAGGGCTATTTATAGATTTTTTTTTGGAGTCAAACTAGCTGTTTTTTGGTCAAAAACCTTTAAAAATGAACTATGGCCGTTGGATTTGATTTTGGATCAAATCTGACCGTTAGATCTTGATCTGGCATTGAAATCCAATTTTGTACGTAGATCGAGTCAAATATTCAAAATTCATCGTCGGATAAAAAATATGGCCAGATTGGAACGAGTTGAATTAGACGTTGGATGGCAGTTGAACTCTAATGAGTCAAATCCATAAGTAGCGGTTGGAGATTTTTGAAAAAGAAGCCAAACAAAATCTCAGTCTCCCACGTGTCCTAGAATATCAACCCTTGGATCTTCAACGATATATTGACAATATATCGTCGATAATTACCGATATATCGGTAAAATTACAAAAAAAAAACCAGCAACAAGTGTGTTTGTTCCACACGTTGGTTGTCGATGATATATCGCTTATGTATCGATATATCGCCAATATATCAGCGATTTTGGTCAATTTTTCCTTCATCCAACTATCGTATGCCGATATCGTGTTAGGATGGCCCGACACCCGAAATGTCGACGATATATCGCGACATTTCCAACATTGCATATTCTCAAATACACTTTAATGTCTATGTAATCCCAAAGACTTGACATGCCTAAAGTAAGCTTCTTTAGGTATGGGCATTGTGAATGGATTTACAACCATTTCTTGTGTTGCTATGTACTTCACGTTCACTTCCTTTCGTGCCACCATGTCTTTTGCAAAATTGTATTTGATGTCTATATGTTTGGTTTTAGCATGGAACTTAAGGTCTTTAGTATAAGCTATAGTAGCTTGACTATCACAACTAATGACCACATGCTCTATGGCATCTCCCTTATTGATCAAATGTTCCAAGAATCTTCTTAACCATATTCCTTCTTACTAGCGATTGATAATCTTTACAAATTCAGCTTTATGTTTGATAGGGCTATGTAAGTTATTTACACTATAAAATAAGACACCATTGTTGAGTAAGAATGTAAATCCAGAGGTAGTTTTCTCTCATCTAAATCTCCTACCCAATCAACATCAGTATAGCCCTTTAATTGCAAATCATTTCCTTAATATCACAATGAATAGTCCAATGTGCTCTTTAGATATCACAATATCATTTTAACTGCCTTCCAATATTATTGACTTTGATTAGATTGATATCTACTACCCATCCCAACAACATGATAGATATCAGGCCTAGTACACATCATAGCATACATCAAGCTTCCAACTGCACTTAAGTAAGGGACTTTGCTCATTTGTTCATTTTCTTCTGAGGTTTTAGGACATAATCTTTGACTTAAGGTCTGTGATAGGTGAAAATGTGTGGATAAAATGATGCGGCACATGGGAGTGCGTCGTAAGCCTCAGTAATAAAAAGTGAAAGTATAAGTATTGTCCCACGAGGATTGGGTTACTAATTGGGTAATCTTAGCTTTATTTGGATGGTGGAAAATATGAGAATAAAAAGGAAAACTAATAAACTAAAATCCTAAGCTAACATGCAAGGATAAGAAATAAAGTGGAAAAGCCTAGGGTTTAAATTCATTTAGCTAATCATTATGTATTAGGTTCAATTTATCCCTAAGTGGCACATTCAAATCTATATAATGACCAGAATCAATCTCCTGCTTGCCATATGTGAATATCATCTAGAATCACGATACCTTAGGCTTGATGTTTTGTCTTTTTGTCAACCCGAAAGTTAGGGTGCATGAACCTAAGAAACCTTAATTACCACAAACCCATGAGAATCTCTTATCAATGGAAAATTATGATGTTAATCATTGGTCTAATTCAACTCTCACTTTGATCTGGAATTGAACCCTGACTCATTATCTCCAAATTGAACCACAAGAAGTCATATCAATGGTGATTGTCATCAACAAGTATGAAATAGACTAGAACATTTAATAGAACTATAATCAGCGTTAAATGAGTAAATCAAATCCCAAATACATAAATCTAACTAATTATAAACAAATGGGATCAGGTTCATGAAGAATAACATTGTGACCGACCACAGGCAGACCCGATTATTAGTCGACAAAAACCAGGAGCCGTGTTTCTTCTTTTAAAGTCGTTAATCAAATCTCTTTAGTTATCGTTTTATTAAATTTTCATTTTCAAAAGTGTCGCGACCCGAAACCCCGACTTGACTCGATTGGCGGATCAAGCCCAGGAGCATTTACACCGAGCATTTTCAATTATCTTATCAAAACATTTGGCTTGTCTTATTCATTTTTAGATTTTGTAAAATTAGCGAAGCATTTTCATTTGGGCAAGCCCGTAAGCTTATTCTGATTAACAAAAGATTCATAATGTTTACATTTAACAAAATGCCTTTACAAAATAAGGATCGAGTTCAAAGCATTTTTTACAAAATGTCAATGTTTGAAAGAAATGGAGTAATGCATATGACCAGACATATAAAGTAATCCCTTATTATGACTCTGAGCTCCCTCGATCTTGGGTCTTGCCCGAAGTCTATCGCTCGGTACTGCGCGTTGATAAAAACAATGCGCTAAGCATTTTTCATGCTTAGTGGTTCTATCTGATTACGTATTCATTTTTCGTTCATATAAATCATGCATATATCAAAATAATGCCTTTATACAATATCAGTGTAATGTAAAGATACATAAACAAATACACTTTTCAATACCATCGTTTCTTCTTTTCGGTTTGTGATTCCACATATAGCTATAGAATTTGACATCTGACGATTGATTGGTGAATCCCTACATTTGTCATTATTAGTAATGTGGTTTCACATTCAATACCGTCTCATGCGACTATAGAATTCGACATTCCTGACCCAGTTCGGTTGGTGAATCTGTCTGTTTGTCGACCGGTAGCAATGTGATTTCGCATTATTAATTACGGTTACCTTCATGGCGAGGTCGGTTGGTGAACCGGGTCATGTTGGTCAATCAATAAAGCGGTTCAAATCAATTTACTTTTATCACGATAGAATTAAACGTAGCTCAAATCACATTCATGACAATATTTATCAAGCATTTCAAATACTAATCATTCGAATCAATATATGTATATATGTCGTAAATAGAGAACAATATGAAAATAAAGACGAATAAGAACAAACTAGATAGAGAGCGGGTATAGAGCAGGACAGTATGGTCGTTTTTCTCGGATCGTCACAGAGCCGAGTTTGTGATCCTTCTGCGCCTAGTCAAATACAATTCATTTCCTCTTAGTGATTATGCAAAATGTCGTACTAAATGGATTCGCTTTACCTCAGACTCGGTATCGTGCAGCTTTTGAAGCAGATCATTCTTAATTCCTCTATGAGTCTACTTTACTTAGGAATTGGAATCATTCCAATCGGATTATCCGAACTAAAGTTATGGCATTTTCATGCCAACTAATAGAGGCCACAGATTACACTAAGGCAGTTTGTATTACTAATTTTTCCGGGGTCTTAACTCCATATTTGACACTATCTCTTTGTACTCTTTTAAAGATAAGGTGCTAAGGGTTCTATTCCAACTAGAATTACCCAATTCGGAGCACCGAAACTCAAGTTACGTTCGAAACAACCCGGACTACTCTGTGTCCAAAGCTGATGCAGGAATTTTTCTTGCACATGGCCCCACTTTGAGTGAATTTTTAGATCACTTAGGATCAGAATTTGACGATGCCTTCTCGTTAAGTTTGGTTCTCCTTGAAGTCTATTTTACTTATCCACTTGGATCCTCAATCGGATAAGAAATAGGAAGTTATGGCCAAAATCGAAACTAGTTAGAACAGGAAAACCAGAACAAGTTCTCTGGGTAGAACTTAACTATCTCGGGTAGAACTTGGCCAAAATGACGAGAATCAAAGTTGTACCGGTAGAACTTAGCTTCTACCAATTGAACTCGAAAAGTGCCAGAATGTGTGTTTTCTCACATTTTCATATGTTTCAACTCCAATCAACTCTATACCTCATAAATACTTGAGACCACTTCAAATTCATCTTATGATCTCTTTTCTACTCAATTTATCATTCAATCCTTCTCTTATTTCAAAGACCTGTATGATTTCTTCCAAAAACCATTCTAATATGGGTCTTAACCGCTACACATACCAAATACACAAATTTATTAGGGTTTGTTCTAACTTGACCCTTTTCTTTGCAATTAAGCGTAAATCCAACCTGAGGAGGATTCCATGTTTTTCTTGTACATTTGAGGTTTTACCCACAACACCTCAACAAGTTAAGAGTTTGTGTGATCTCTTCCACAAAAACCCTAGACAAGGAGGACCATTCTCAAAGCTCAAAGCCTTAGGAAATCAAAACACACTTGATCACAGATGAATACATACCTTGGTTTAGTCTTCCCTCTCGCTTCTCATACCTAACCTCTTTGCTTCCTCTTGTTCTCTCACTTCTGCTATATCTCTTGGTTTCTTAGGACAAATTGAATAAATACATTTAGCTTTGGTTTTCATTTTAATATTTTCAACTTTTCATAAAATTTTAACTAGCCCACAACTCTTTTAATTTTGCAATTGTTGTTTTAATTCTATTGTGGCCTCTACTCCACTTTTTTGATATTTATATCCCTTATTAAAAATTTCAATTTTATCCTTGTTTGGTGCTCAAGTTTTAGGGTTCACTAAATTTGCTATTTCATAATTTGTCAATTCATCACTTTTCTAGGAAAATCCCCGGAATTTTGCCCAATTCATACCCGAATATATAATAAAATTATTATAAAAATTCTAGGGTATTTTTGAAGTTACCAATTCTCACTGAAAGTTGATCATAAATTTTCCTTGGTCGCTTGATTTAATGGATCTCTTTGCATCGATTTCTTCACTTTCCCAGTGAAGCTAGCACCGGTCTTGTGATTTCTCACTGACTTACTTTGACTAACGGAATCTTCTTTGTTCATGATTCTTTCACTTCCCGAGCTAAGACCTCTACTGGCTCTTCTTCGTATGTCAAATCCGGTCTAAGCTCAATTGTCTCCCGAGAAGAGACTACGCTGTCGGGATCCGAGCGATATCTCAGTAGCATTGAGACATGGAGAAACATTATGGATCTTTTCAGATGGGAGGTATGCTAATCTGTATGCTCTGGACCCCAAAGCTTTTGAATTTACTTCATATGGGCGATAAATCTGGGGCTCAACTTGCCCCTTTTTCCGAATCTCATCACCTTCTTCCAAGGTGATACTTTTAAAACGCTTTTCCGCAGGCCTCATATCGAATATCTTTTCTCTTCTGTGATTTATATGACTTATGTCGGTGACCTCTTGATTTCTCTCTGTCGTTTCACTTTTTCTTTAGTCTCGTATCAAATCGGGGCCAATCCTTTCTTTCACTCAATTCCGTCCAACACAACGATTGCTCTACATTTCTTCCATATAGAGCCTCGTAAGGCGCCATTCAATACTTGATTGGAAGCGTTGTTGCAATACCGCAAATTCAACCAAAAGGGATCTATCTGATCCCGACTTCCCTCATAGTCGATCGCCTGACCTCTTAACATGTCTTCCCGGAATTTGGATCCACTCTCTCTCGATTGTCCATCGTCTGCTTGGGTGGAGCAGTATCTTGAGGAAATTGGTCAGTGCCCGTGGCCTCTTGCAATTTTCCCCCAATCTCGAAGTAAACCTCGGATCTCGATGCAAAATAATGGATACAGGGAATCCCAGGTGTGGCAGAACTATTTCCTTATTCTCTGGCTGCTATCTTGCCAGCGAATAGTCGGTTCTCAGTAGGAAGTGAAGCCGAAGCGGTTAATCGGTCGACTCGACCCAGCGAGTCATGCTTCCTCCCTGGCTCGATGGTAACCCAAACCGCAAAATCCATGGTGATTCGGTCCTTCAGGTGAAAATAACCTCAACGTCATTCGATTGTCCTTATGGTCCTCTTTTCATTCTACAATCGTATCGCTCGGTGTAGGATAACGGAGTCCATCCCCAATATCACGCCGAATTCACTGAAGGATCTTCGATCAAATCTCCAAAGAAATTCATACTCTTATATTTTATGGAGACCGATCTCTACTCCACCATGTTCGCAATAACACTATACTTGACGGGTTCGTCACCAAGATATCATACTCGGTTTCACTCCTCGGTAAATTATCCTATTAAGACCCACAAGATCTGCATCAGAGTCATATTATCCATTTTATATGCAAATGCCATGTATGTCAAATACCATTTTCAAAATCCTTTTTCAAAATCGTTTAGGGCCCCCTTTTTCGGCAGCTAAACTGAGCCTCGATATATCTGGCGTGGCGACCCCAGAACCAGGCAGGCCGATTGGTGAGTCAGAACGAAACCAGGGACGCTACGTTATTCTTTTAAAGTCGTTAATCAAATCTCTTTAGTTATGGTTTATCAGTGCTGTTTTCAGTCTGCATTAGAAACCACGAGCTTGACAGATTGGCGGATCCAATGGGAGCAGTTCTCGACATTTTCAATTATCTTATCAAAACATTTGACTGTCTTATTCATTTTAGATTTTGTAGTCGCGGAAGCATTTCAATTTGGGCAAGCCCATAAACATTTACAATTAACAAAAGATTCATAATGTTTACATTTAACAAAATGCCTTTACAAAAATAAGGATCCAGAGTTCAAACTGTTTTACAAAATGTCAATGTTTGAAAGAAATGGAGTAATGCATATGACGGAGCATACTCCGTAATTCCTTCGCTATGACTCTGAGCTCCTCGATCTTGGGTCTTGCTTCGATGTAATACATCAGCAAATTTTTGCATTGATAAAACAATACGCTAGCATTTCTCACATGCTTAGTGGTTCTATACAGTTCTGTATTCCATTTTCGTTCATATAAATCATGCATATATCAAAATAATGCCTTTATACAATATCAGTGTAATGTAAAGATACATAAGCAAATACACTTTTCAATACCATCGTTTCTTTTTTTTTAGGTTTGTGATTCCACATATAGATGGTGACATCACGGTGGTTGGTGAATCACACTTTGTTTGTCGTGGTAGTAATGTGGTTTCACATTCAATACCGTCTCACATGCGACTATAGAATTAGACATTCCACGGTCGATTGGTGAATCTCACATTTGTCGTCGGTAGCAATGTGATTTCGTAATCGTCGGTTACCTTCGCGAGAAAGCGGGTAGGTTGGTGAATTCCGTCATGTTAGTCCAATCAATAAAAAGCGGTTCAAATCAATTTACTTTTATACAATAGAATTAAACGTAGCTCAAATACGCATTCATGACAATATTTATCAAGCATTTCAAATACTAATCATTCGAATCAATATATATGTATATGTCGCAAATAGAAACAATATGAAAATAAGGAACGAATAAGAACAAACTAGAATAGAGAACGGGTATAGAACAGACCAATTATCGATTCCGTTTCTTTCTCGGTGTCAATCCTAGGCCAGGTTGTCGTCTTCACCCGCACCTAGTCAAATACAATTCATTCACTCTTAGTGATTATGTGCAAATGTCGTACTAAATGGATTAAGCTTTGCCTCGGCTGACTCGGTATGGTACGGCTTTTGACTTAGACTCATGCTTATTCCTCTATGAGTCTACTTTACTTAGAATTGGAATCATTGATAAGATTATCGAACTAAAGTTCATATTTTCATCTTAACTATGATTCTGAATTGTGGAGCAGTTTGTATTAATTTTCCGGGAGGTCATAACTCCATATTTGACACTATCTCTTTGTACTCTTTTAAAGCTAAAAAAGGTGTAGGGTTCTATTCCAACTGGAATTACCCAATTCGAACAGAAACTCAGTTCTACGTTCGAAACAGCCCGGACTACTCTATGTCGAAGCTGATGCAGGAATTTTCTTGCACATGGCTCCATACAGGTAATTTTAGATCACTTAGGATCAGGGCCAGATGCCTTCTCTTTAAGTTTAGTTTCTCCCTTGAAGTCTATTTTACTTATCCACTTGAATCACTCAAATCGGATAAGAAATGAGGAGAAGTTATGGCCAAAATACAGCTTGGTCAGAACGGAAAACAGAACAAGTTCTACCGGTGGGAACTTAACTAGGTAGAACTTGGCCTAAATGACCCCGAGAATCAAGTTGTACCGGTAGAACTTAACTTCTACCGGTGAAACTCTCAAGAAAAAGTACCCGAATGTGTGTTTTCTCACATTTTCCATATGTTTCAACTCGATCAACTCTATACCTCATAAATACTTCAAGACCACTTCAAATTCATCTTATGATCTCTTTTCTACTCAATTTATCATTCAATGCCCTCTTATTTCAAAGACCTAATGAATTTCTTCAAAAACCATTCTAATATGGGTCTTAACCCATACACATACCAAATACACAAATTTATTGGGGTTTGTTCTTCTTGACCCTTTTTCTTTGCGATTAAACGTGAAATCTACGCCTCAGAGGGAGGATTCCATGTTTTTCTTGTACATTTGAGGTTTTACCCACAACACCTCAACAAGTTAAGGTTTGTGTGATCTCTTCCACAAAAACCTAGACAAGGAGGACCATTCTCCAAGAAACAAAGCCTTAGAAATCAAAACACACTTGATCTAAGATGAATACATACCTTGGTTTTGATCTTGCTCTCCTTCTCCTTCTTCTTCCTCTTCTTCCTCCTTGTTCTCTCCCCTTCTTCTCCTCTCACACGGTTTTGCTAGGGCAAGTGGAGACCAAATGTATTTTAGCTTTGGTTTTCATTTTTAATATTTTCAACTTTTCATAAATTGCAACTAGCCACAACTCTTTAATTTTGCAATTCAACAATTTTGAAGATACATTGTGGCCATCTCTACTCCCCTTTTTTTGATATTTATATCCCTTATGGAAATTTCAATTTTATCCTTGTTTTGGTGCAGAATTTAGGGTTCACTAAATTTGCTATTTATAATTTGTCAATTCATCACTTTTCCGGAAAAACCCAGTTTACTGAGTTATACGAATATAATAAAATTATTATAAAAATTCTAGGGTATTTTTGGGGCGTTACAAATACAACCATAAAAAATGAAGAATATCAAGAAAAGAGGAGAAGAGTGTAGATGAAACCCATTTATTCTCTTCAAGTCTCCTTCTTCTTCTTCTTCAAGGCCAAAAATCGATTTCCCCAAGAGATATTTGCCTTTGGGTGTTTCCACCCAAAGGATCTTCTCCATTTTTGCGTCTACAAGTAGCTCCCCTTTCTCCCCTGCGAACTCCCATGTTTCCTCTCATACTAATTCCCTTTTTACTGGCCGCATTCAGAATGAAGAGATGGGCTTAGGTAAAGCTTATGGGCCTCGCGTCACGCCCATGCGTGATGAATTTAACGTTACAACATGGCGAAAATGGGAAGCTACTGGAGGAATGAAGGCAAACCACGCTGAGGCATGAGAAGTTCATTCGATAGAGTGTTCTCCACTTATTTGTGGAGTGGTAGACTCATGGCCCAAGCGTGAGCAACTCACGATTTGCTCAAAAAAATTTCGCCCTTTTCCTTAGTGATGTAGGTATCTTGCTCATTCGGACTCAGTCATGTAATTTTAGATCATCCTGAAGAGTCACAAAATCTGAATCACTTATACTGTGAAGAGCCATATGGGACATCACCTAGCCAAAATGATCACATGATTTGTGCGATTACATAATGACTTTCAGATTTTTCTTCGATTTTGCTCATTTTGCTCAATGGTTGGCTTTAATCCACAAAATTGAAATAGAACATTATGACACTTATTTATATCATAAAACTACTAAAACCTAAGCAAAGCATGGGGATAAAATGAGTATTTGAGACCGGTCTTACCTTTTCCACTTAGGAGTATCAATAGGGTTTAATCTTTGTTTTTAGATATTTCAGTTTTGATCATATTGCTCTTGTGAAAGAGATACCAATTTCTTGGATCGATCCCTTGAAATCTTAACTCCAAGGATATATGCAGCTTCACCCATATCCTTCATTTCAAATTTGGATGACAACCATCCTTTTATTTCTAAAATGTACTCTTTACTATTTCCAGCTATCAATATGTCATCTACATATAAAGACAAGATTACATACTTGTCTTTCGACCTTTTAATATAAACACAATGATCTTCTTCAATCATTTCAAAATTATGAGACATTACTACTTCATAAAATTGAATATTTCATTACCATCTGAAGAGTACTTAAGGCCATAAATCAACTTTAAAGAGTGCATTATGCTATGTTCTTGGCCTTGAATTACAAATTCCATAGTCTCTTCGTCCGATTCTCCATTGAGCTTGGAGTCTTTACATCATTTGATGCCTAGCTGTGAGTCCAGTACTTGCAATGATAGCTAAAATTAAGTATTGAGTAAATTTGACAACAGGTGAAAAGGTTTCTTCATAATATATTCCTTCATGTTGTGTATACCTCATTGCGACTAGGCGGGCTTTGTATATTTCAATTGTGCCATCCACATTACGCTTAATTTTAAGGATCCATTTATGGCCAATCGGTTTACGTCCTTTGGGTGGATCAACTAATTCCCACTCCTGATTTGTTTTCATTGACTCTATTTCTTCTTCCATTGCTTTCTTCCATTTTCTTTAAGCGGGACAATCGAGGAAAACCTGCATATAATATATGCGTCTTCTGTCTTGTAGAGTAACAATAGTAAACTTTTCCTTGATCTCAAATTGGTGACAAAGTCGGTTGGCGATTGGATTACTTTGAGTTGGGATTCATTTGGTTTGTTGTTACTCCCACTCGGATGAGCAAACATAGTTGGATTCACTCTAGGTTATGTTTGGGTGATTTTAGAAACTAGTTCATCATTTCCCAAAACACTCCTACTCGAAGAGAATAGATTCAATTCTTGTGCAGCGGAAACAATATGGTCATTTGTTTCATTTAATAATAGGTCTTCACCTATTTTTCCTTGTTTAGGGAAATCGGTCTCTAAGAATGTGACATCTCGTAATTCAAATTCAGTTATGTTACCACCCTGTTGCTCACCTATGAAAACATATCTTTTAGATTGTTCACTGTATCTTATAAAGATACTTTTCTTTCCTCTTGGACATAATTTTCCATATTTATGAGAGGAATTATATACATAGGTAGCACAACCCCAAGGTTTTAAGAGACTTAGGTCGGGTTTCCTATTGGTCCATAACTCATATGGAGTGGTAGTAACGGACTTTGAAGCGCGTTAAGTAAATGTGGTTGTTAAAAGTGCATCACCCCAAAAGGTGATAGGCAAATGAGCCTAAGCCATCATTGACCTAACCATTTCAAGGAGCGTCTTATTACGTCTTTCCGTAACTCCATTTTGTTGTGGAGTGTATAGGATAGTCAACTGATGTACTATTCCCTTTTCATCACATAATTGTTTGAATTGATTAGACAAATATTCGCGACCTCGATCGGTTCTCAATGCTTTGATTTTCTTATCTAATTGATCACCAGCTAAGTTCATAAACTTAATAAGCAATCTAATGTAGAGATTTATGAGAAATCAAATAGACATAACCATATAAGTGAAATCATCTATGGTGTGATGAAATAAAAGCTGCCTTATTGCCTAGATTTTACATTTAGTGGTCCACGGATCTGTAAGATAGTTAATTGCAAAGAAATTTAGCTATAGTTACTTTTCCAAATGGTTTCTTGTTATCGCTTGACCCAGACAATGTTCACAAGTTGACAACTCAACTGTTTAGATTTCCCAATAAGTCTTCTTTGGCTAATACGTTCACTCGACTTTGGCTAATATGACCCGAGTCTATCATGCCAAACCTCTACATTATTGTCATAATGAACAATGATGTAATATAAGAAAAAGCGAGCATTGATTTAGCCATGTTTAACATCGAGAACCATAAAACCATCAAAGTAACTGAACCACTAATATTGTTCTAAAAACAAATCCTTCTTGTCCATGAAACAATATTCAAAATAAGTTTAATAAAAACAAACACATAAACTAAATTAAATGGATATTAAGAGAGCAAATAACCACGTTGTGTATGAATAAGGTTTGGCCACTTTGCATGACTAACCGTATTTTCGATTCCCTTCATTTCAACCTTAGAATTGTTTCCCACATATATCCATTTGGTTCTTAGGATAAATAGAAATTCCACAAAAAGGAAATTTTGTCATTCGCTACACGGTCTATGGCTCTGAGTCTCTGATCCCTGAAGGATAAAATTAGGTAAAAATATAGAACTAGAAACATAAATTGTACTAACAACTGTAGAAAGGTCATTTACCTTCCTAGGCTCTTTGCAGTCACATGCAAAATTCCCCTTTTTACCACAACTATAGCACTTGAGCTTGGACTCATGCTTCTTTTTCTTGAAGAAGCCTTTCATCTTTCCTTTTCCAAGTTGGTTGAACTTTTGCTTCTTTCTTTTTTGCCTGAGCATCTGTTTGACTCTCTTGTTGGTTCCTACCATGAAATTTATGCTTGCGCCATTTTCCACCATGTGAGCTAGAGCCAGCCATGTAGACATCAGTACTTGTCTTGCTGGCCATGAGGCGATCTTCCTCAAGCTCTAAGTGGCGCATAACATCTTCCAAGGTCTTAATGTTTTCATTGTAGGTCAAATGCATTTTCATGTGTTCCTAGCTTTAAGGTAGTGAACGAATCATGGCTTGCACACTTGTTCATCGGTGAAATTATGACATGCATCCTTAAGTTCACTTATCATATTTAACATTTGCCTCAAATGTTTTTTCATGTTGTGTTCGGTTTTTTGTAAGTGTCAAATTTAATGGTAAGTGATCTTAGTTTGGTTATGGATGTACCACCAAACCTTTCAGAGAGTACGAACCACATGTCCCTTATTATCTTATATTTTTTTAACTTTGTGACGCCCCCAATCTCGAAGGTCTCATTAATGACCTTCAACTGTGGAATATTTGTGAGTGGCCATCTGTCTACACATTATTGTGTCTCATTAATGAGACCTTTTTTGATAAGTGACCTAACAAGGCTTGTTTATCCATACTCAAGAATACAAAGGTATATTACCATAATCCTTAAGAATTTAAATTACATTACTCTTATCTGAAAACTTATATCAAAAAGCTAGTTTGTTCCTAATACATGTTTTACAAATAAAATCAAGCCCACAGCCAGGCCTTCTTCACATGCGGAATCTGGATGAGGGTGAATAGCTTGCACGACCTATACATGAAAGGGGGTCCTGACGAGGTGAGCAATGCCGATAAGGATAATTCCTACAAAAATTCTCCCCCACCTAAGTGCATGCAATGTCTGTTCCCGTAATAATACACACATCAACATTCCAATGAAGAATATGCCAATTCTAAATGGACTCCTACATGCCATGAAATTAGATGTGATTCACCATGCCCCATGTCCCGAGTTTTCATCGACTCCCTCACACATGCATATGCCAAGTGTGAAAACTCGTCATTGGTATTTCATCCAATGACCCTTTTTTCAACACAAAATCTTTTTGTTTTATAAAAAAAAACCCATTGGATATACCTCCAATGTCCATTTGATTTAATCAAATTCTGTGTGTTTATACATTTGTGGCCCACGAATTTCTGGGTTCTCACCTCAGGACGCCACACGCCTTTCTATATTTTTATGGGCTTTCACCGATAGGGATCATGTCCCGGCTTCTGGGGTCTTTCACTTTGGAGAGTATCTATCCTACTTATTGTGTTCAACACATATATATACATACATACATATATATATATATATATATATATATATATATATATATATATATATTTTTTTTCATGCCATGAAGCTAGTGAGACTATATATTACTGACATTAGTCAGTGCAGAAAGTTCACCATCCATTCACGAGAATGATAGAATGATTTATAACCATATCTTGTTGACAAAATCAAAACACATGTACAAATTTATGACACTATCACGAAAATTTATTAATTAATCCTCACCTTAACCTTACCATAAACTTATTGAAAGTATAATGCCATGAAGCAGAAATCTTACGACTAAGTCATTTTCAAAAGCTTTGTTTGATTTGCTATTAACGAGTGCACGAATCAACATAAGTAATTAAAATGGATTTAAGTCCGAGATATCGATCCCACGAGAGATCTCAAGAATTTAAATCAACTACCACGACTACTCCAAACTCCATACTATTTGGACGATAAAATGATAGTGGAGTCGACATTGAATCTTTGAAAGATTGAAGAACAAAAAGGAAATAACGAAATAACCTTAAGCGGGAGATAAAGAATAAAGAATAATGAATTTCTAATAAAGAAATATATGAATACTGAATAATTATCCTCAAGACACATCGATAAACGGTTATAGTGAACTATCAATTCTGTAGTTAAATCGGAGTAAATTTCTTGATTAACTTCAGTTTCAAAATACATCCCAGCGATTGTAGTGTATTGGATCTCTCCCACCTCCACATTTCATTATCTAATTTATGACTGATTCTCTCGATACGAGGGTAGATAACTACATTTAAAGGACTAGCATATCAGGTATTTTCTTTTCTTCATACCCATTTGCAGTTTATGGCTTAACTCCCAAAGTTATTGGTCGACAAGGATATACAACTTCGGATTACTCCTCCTCGAAATTAGGATGATCTGACCTTTCCTTGATTAGATCTCATTGCTGCGAGTTGGACTCATATCGGAGTGAGGTGAACTCTTTGCTTGTTTAGAAGTGGATAACTCATTCAACTCATTCTTGACTTCAAGTGAGAAGAGGGTTATCCGTGAACTTGCAAGCCTTGAGATCCTAATAGCGGGTTAGTATACCTTCAAAAAACTAGAACATTACACGAGTTGTCTTCCATGTCCTTGAGGACTTCCTTAATCAGGGTAATAGCGCAATTCTTAGCGGGTATAAGCGTATTAGGATCAATCAATAAACCCAATGCGAAGTATTAGCGGCCAAGAAATTAACAAACTGCTAGAATGACTACAGGAAAGATAAATTCTGACGATAACGTTCAATTAATGGAAGCTGGATTCCTCAATTACTAAATTACACGATACAGCATTCCTCTGATCATAAGAAAAACTGCAAGTTGAAACTGAAACAATCGAATTCCAGAAATTTGTCTGAACTTCAAACATTCCAGGTAGTAATTTGAAAAGAAATAGAAATCTGCATTCAGCTTCAGCTAAAACGATAACATCCAGATTCAGAAAATACAACGAAAATGAAAATACGAAAACATAATCTGCTCTAAAACGATGGAAACAACAAAATAAAAATAAAAAAATAAAAGAAAAGAAAGAAAAATGAGCTTTCGCATCCGCACTTCTCGCCTGCGGGCTCAAGCTACTTTGCATCGAAATGATAGCCGGTATTTATAGTCCTAAATTCGGGCCCCAATCCCACGTAGCCCGCCAGGACTGCAGAGCATCCAGCCCAAGCACGTTCACGCCGCGACTTCGCTTCCTTGTCGCGACATCATCGAGGTCGCCAGACTCGATCCCACGTCGCGGCCCCGCCGCACACTATATAGCGCCTTGATTTAATATTCTTGATGTCGCCACATCATCATCTTGTCGCGACATCTTCTCACGCCTTATATTTCATCGTTCTCTCCCCGATGTCGCGACGCCGATAGTCTTGTCGCTGACCTCGCCTTAGCCTCAGCCTTCAACTGAGTTCTTCGGATGTCGCGACTGATCTCATGTCGCGACATCATCTTATGGAACCTGTAAATTTCAACTGGTCGCCATGTTGTCGACATCAATGTCTTGTCGCTACATCCCTTATGGCTCAAGATCTTGGATCTATTGTTCGATGTCACGACATCGATATATCTCGGTCGCGACATCACATCATGCCTTCAATGTCCCACTCCGCCTGTTCGATGACTTCGACCTCACGCGCGACATCGCCTCATTTCTTTCGCTCTTCTCACGTGCGCATTCTTCGTCGACTTCTATAGCTTGCCATCCCCGTCAGCGACCTCAACCGGGCCGTAACCCCCCAAACCGCATCAACGACTTAGTCATTTCTTTCCTTTCGTCGCCAATTGGTCGTGACCTTATCCACTTACTGCAGATTTTCCGCCGCTTTTCTTCTTCTCGCTTCCTCCTCAATGACAACTGGTGAGTTTCTTCATAATTCAGATATTAAATATTTCATTTTAACTGGAAAAATAAAACAGAAAAAATGGACTAAAAAGAGATGACTTTTAAGCTCATCAAACTCCCCTAAACTTAAAATTTTGTCATTCAAGCAAAGAAAAGAAAGATTTGTTCGCCCTCAAACAAGAGGACATTTTTCCTCGTTTTGTTTTATTCTATGAGTGGCATTCAATTTAATTGCAATTCAAGGTATGCAAAATTTTCAGACATTTAACTCATTCACCCAAGGTTGGTCTCTACTTTATGTTATGCAAACTATCATGTCGAGATTGTTTTACAAACAATATACTGGCTGATCCTCGCTGAATAATGAATCACATTCCTTTCTCAATTTATGGTCGAGTCATTTAACTCCCTAAAGTTCTTCACACCCAGATCGCTTCCCATTCTTCCAGATTCCATAAGCTTGTTTTTCATATTGATCTCCACTAATGTAGGTGATTTCACTTTCAAGATCAATCAGGTCTGTCATAATGTTGCTTAAAATAAAGGGTGGGATGAATGGAATATTTAGCCGAGATAACCCAAAACTTCTTTATTTTCTCCTCAACTTATTTCCTCCTTGTAATTCCCCTCTCAAACTTCCCAAAACTTCATGTTTGGGATAATACCTTGAATTTCTTTCAAAGCCGTATGTCTCACTCCTCTTCAGAATTTAACTGGAAATTTTCTCTAATCACCCTTCAGAATTGTGTTGTTGCTTTAGCTTTCTAACACTCTTATATCTGGGGCTAGTAGCTCCTGTATACCAGATGATATTGGGGTACTAGGGTGTTGAAACACCCCTAAGAACTTAATTGTTCAAGAGGAAAGTTGTGCCACAAGACAAAAACTATTCTTTTAGCTTTCTTTCCTTTTTATTTTCCCGTTTTGTAATCTTTCTTCTTCACCTCCTCTTTACATCTCTTTAGCTTTTCCTGGGATTAAACTCCCCAAACTTTATCTCTTTCCTCTCCTTTTGAGTTCTGAGTTATCATAGGTTCTTTACTCCGGAAGATTAGCGATAAAGGATTGCTCGTTTCAGACCGGATTATTCGAAAACATGGAATATCTGCTCACCAGTGGGACTAAGGTGTATGCAAAAGCATATACATAATGGTGGCCTGAAGCTCAACCGTTCAAGAATGGCTCAGATCATTTCATTGGGCCGTATCACCTAGATTTCAGCCTCAATCAATAATCTAACAAATTCCTGTAACTGGACGAAAGTACCGTGGACTAATTGAGGCATTCGACTCATTTTATTGATGAGTAATTAAGTTAATTGATATTCAACAGGATCCTTGATTTACTGTTCGTATCACAAACTCAAAATCATGTTTGCTCCTTCGTCAGATCACCCTTCTATTCTCGGATCATCGCTAAATATAAGTAAATTCCCGCACTCGTATTTCAATTAAACTCTATGCATTTTGTCCTTATTCTCAATTTTCCTTCATTTCAGCCTACCCTACTCTAACTCGCTTCATACAACGTTTAATGACCTCTCGCCAGCTTTTATTTTGAAACTAATTCCTACCTCGATTTCCTAATCATGCAACCACAGCTAAACATAATATCGACAATCAAATGCAAGATAGCAACAATCATTCAATTTAAATTTCACATTTTATTCCTGATTTATTTGCAAATCGTTGATATGTATACACAGCTGATAAGGCCGATAGGGATGGTTAGGCAAAAGAGAATGTCTATTTTTTCTTTCTGACGAGGTGGCAAAATGTTAAATCCGTGTCTAAAGTGTTCAAATGAGTCGGGAATGGAGGGAATTTACTTCTTCTTTCTTTTTCTCTTCTGGTTTCCTCTCAACTGCTCACAATGACTATCTCATTAGAGAGATCAACCTTCTTATTTAGTACTTCTGCCTCTTTCCCAAGTCATTCGTTGTCCTCTCCATTTCTACTATGACTTCAAGAATTTAGAAAGATCGCTGTTAATCAACCTAAAATTTCCACCACTCTTCTCGCCCTCAGATCTGGGCCCATTGCTTTTTATCTCTATCGTCCGTACCTTGTTTTCCGCTTCTTCTGTAGAGATTTGAATAGCAACTTGAAACCCTTTATCTGGCTTCCCAAATTTGGTGTCATGCTCTATCTCTTTTCTCTAAAGAATGCTAGAGTTTGAGCATCTCGACCAAACCGCCATATGTAAAGCTTCATGACTCGCTTTGAGTTTCAAGAAAGATCTTGACTTTTCCTTCATTTCTCTCGAACTCCTCTCCTTGGCCGCTTCAACATTTTCCATCCTGCTCTCTTCTGCTCAGCTTCCTTCCACTCGTGTTGTCTTCGATCTCCACCATGCCCCCTTTCTTTCGCTTAATTCTTCTTCCCACTCGCCGGGGTCTCTCTTCTTTCACTCTTTTTCATACATCCCCTCTCTCACCTCCTCGCTTTAGGTTCCATTCCTTCTCTTTCTTCTATTCTTTCGCATCAAATTGAGAGCTTCCACTGAATCGCCCTCTCAGGCTCCTCTCGAGCTTTCTCCGTGTCAGGAAATTTCTCGCCAGACAGGATAGGAACTGCCAAGGGGATGGAGAAGTCTATCATCAGCCTTCATCCTCGCCTTCATTATCTCGGGTGAAACATGTAATCATTGTGGTCGTGATGTCACCGGTGCTCGCTTCTCGATCGCGGCCCTCCGGTCTCTTTTCTTCGGTTCTTCACTGGTTTCTACTCTCTGCTCTCTACCAAAGACTCCCTTTTCCCTCCGATTACTGTCCCTTACTAACTCCCCGTCGAAGGAGGTGAAGCTCGGGACTTCTTCTTCTCGACTTAAACTCCTTTCACTCCAAATTCCTTCAAAGAACTGTGGATTGTTGTCGGGTGAGGAAGCGCACTTTTGTTTCCTTCATGATATCTCATGATAGAGTTCTCAATGATAACTCCTATACGATCTTGTATCCCTTAGTATGGCATGCAAGAAGATGCCTTCGTTCTCTCACTCGCGTATAAACGTCTTGTCGAACCAAAACAACGCCAGAAGTAAACCATACCTTTGCTTCTTCCGTAAGGCCCCTGCTCGTAGTTCCCGCTTCCTGCCTAATCGCGCTTCCACGTTGAGCTTTCAAGAATCTTCAAGATTCGGCTTTTCCAAAATTTTCAATTTGAGCCATGCTTAGCGTTGTCATGCCATAGGCTCGCTGATGGCCTTCGCTTCGTATGAGACCCGCACTTTCTAACAAAAAACAGCTCCATCCTTCCTTCCTACCATGTCGAATAAAACTCTCTCACCAAGGCTTCATATCTCGCCTCGTGCCGCAAAGACTCTCCCATCCTCTCTGTTCTATCATCTCCTTGAAAGGAGTCACAGGGTTTTTGAATCTCCTCTCTGTAACAAAACCCTTGTTAGCGTAATACTTCCATTGAGAATAAGCTTCATCGTAGACGAATCTTCTACTTCTTCTTTCTCCTTTTCCTTTCCCTTCTCGCCCTTTCGAGAAATCCCTGAGCTTCTGCAAGCCTCCATGGCGTCTCCAATTGTTCTTCCCGACGAATCTCATCTAACCGTTCCTCCTTGATGAGCTTCTTCTTCTTCGATTGTTCGTGTTCCTCATTATCTCATCTAGGCCAGGGACCGGGGCAGGGAATTTCACCACTGAAGCAAAAGAAAAGCTTTTCGGTCAGACCGCTGTGGTTTTCTGAGGTTGATTCGTGAGGGAAGATGAAGGCTTAATGGTTATGGGTTGAGTGAATGAGATAGTTTCATCAGCTTCTGCAATTCAATCAATGTTCAGGGTCTGACACGCTTCATTTATGACTCACGCGACTTCCAATTCCGCCTTTCATTCTGAGATCATTAAATTTAGGCTTTTGAATGAGAAGCTGGCATGTGCTCGCATTTTATGTCGCGACATACCTGTGATGTCGCGACATGTCCGGGTTTCGTGCATTATTGATGTGGCGTAAATTCCTTCAAATTTAAACCTAATTCACTCCGTCGCGGACATCACAAAGGATGTCGCGACATGAACTCTTCTTACTACCCACTAACTGTTCTTTCAAAACTGGTCACGACATCAATGTTATGTATGGACATTAGCTAATGTCGCGACATGACCCTTTTGTTGTGTCCAAAGCCTTTAATTCAATGATTTCAAAAACTTTGAATTTTGTTCTTGTTTCTAACACACTTAGACATTTATCCAGGTACATTTCAGGCAACGATTTAACAATTAGTTCAATCATACATGCAGGATTTGGTTAAAGAGAAGGTTACTCCCCTTTTCTCATGTTACACTCTCCGCAATTTACCTGAATCGCCTTTATAATTGCACTGCTATTCATGTCTTGAACCCTTGCAGAAGATCACTGCAATAATACATAAGATTCTAGTTAAAACACAATCAAATTCTAATAAAAATTTAAATCTATTCTTCTAGAAAACAAATTCGACTTAATTCATCAGCAACTAAAAGAAAGAAATAATTCAAAATTTAAAATCAGCATTGAAATCCTCCCGGCTCTCCCATTAGCCGCTTCGCTGGAGTCATTAGCCGGACTGGCTGCCGTGGTACTTCTTCTTTTTCCTTAAGAACCAAATGAGTTCTTCAACTTCCTCCCCTCCCCGTTGAGATAATGCTTTAACCTTTCGGGTCTATCGACCTTGAATTCTTTTTACCGCAGCGCCTTTGTTATCGCCCAAATGTAGTAATTTGCTACTACCGTATGGCCCGGCCCAATCGATTTTAATTTCTGAATAGGGCCAGCCTAGAGTTAAACAACGTAACTCGTTCTTGCTCTGAACTCTTTCAAGATTCCTCTCGATCATGCCATTTCTTTGTCTTATCTTTGTATATCTCGGTTACTGTCATGTTTCATTTCGCCTCCAATTCGTATGCTTGAGCAGCTTCTTCCTTCGCAGCTTAAAATCAAGCTTAACTTTCGATGGCCCACATTGCCTTGTATTCTAATTCAAGAGGTAGATGAGCATGGTTTACTACAAAAAACAACTCAGATTGTGGACATTCCAATGGGGGAGCTTAGAGGCACCCAGAGGCCCAAAGTGCATCATCGTTTGGAAGACCAATCCTTCCCCGCTGAGCTCACAAATTTTTCAAGTATTCTTTCGATCTCCTCATTGAAATTTCTATTGTCCATCGGGTTCCAGGATGATAAGCTAAACTCATTATATGCCGACATCCTTATCCGCTCATGAGTTTCGCAAATACTTGTTCGCGAAATGGCTCCCCATCACTAACAATGGTTCCGGGTTCCAAACTCGCTCAAAATATTCCTTCGCAAGAAACCACAACCGTAGCTAGCATCATTCCTCGGACAAGAAACTGCTTCCACCCATTTGGAGACATAATCTACTGCTAACAGTATATAAATGTTTCCAAAGGATGGTGGGAAGGGTCCCATAAAATCTATTCCCCAAACATCAAAAATTTGTATTACCATAATACCTTTTAGGGGCATTTCATTCCCGTCGATATTTCCAATTTTGGCATCGATCACAATAATTCTTCACCTGCATTCCGCACAATCCTTGAAAATAAGGCCAAAAAACCCGGGATTGAGACACCAGGAGCGTTTTTCTCCCGAGAAGTGTCCCCATACTGGATGCATGGCATTCATTTAAAATGTTGCCTGTTTCATCTTCCGCACACATCTTCTTATTATCATGCTGCACCTTCTCAATAAGAGTGGGTCATCCCAATATAATATCCGCATCGGGCCTGGCTTCTTCGTTGGTAGTCGAAGCTCAAGGCATTATCTACGCCGATAATTCACAATATCAAAGATACCATGAAGCCTGAAGGAAACCTAAACAATTCGTTCATCCGAAGTTCTCTGCTAATCGCATTATCGCCTTCTTCATCACTATTTCTTCTACTCGACACGTGGCTCGCTATCACATTGTCACGCTTTATCCTTTATTTCCAAATCAAACTCTTGCAAATAAAGGTTGACCCATCTTATCAATCTTCGTCATTTCCTTTTCGACATCAAGCATTTGATCACGTATTGATCCGGTGTGAATTACCACATGGGATCCCAAAATGTATCGCTTAAATTTTTCACAAGCAACCATTTAGCATCTCTTTTCGCCTGTTGAGTAGCTTCAGGCTTCCATTGAAGGTCTTACTAGCATAGTATATGACCCTGAATACTTTCTCCTTTCTTTGCCCCAACACAGCTCCCATCGCAAAATCACTGGCATCACACATTATTTCAAATCCCCTCGATTCCATTCGTGCAAACATTATAGGTGCCTGCATTCAACTGGATCTTGATTACCTAAGTATCCTTGCAGAATCATCAAAATCAACCTCGTATCCTTCCGCACTGCATAGTGGTCTGGCTTATTTTTGAAAAGTCTTGATGAATCTTCAAAATCCAAAGACGCCCAAGAAACTTCACTCCTTTTATCGTGATAGGTGGTGCAAGAGTCTTTGATAATTGATACCTTGGACTCGGTCAACTTAAATTCAAGACTGAAATTTTGTTTCTTGCATCAATACCTTCTACCATAAATGGCATTTTCCCAATTCAAGGCTAGCCGCTTGTCTCGCATCTTTGAAGTACCGTTTCCAAATTGTTTAGACATCGATCAAAGCCGGATCCATACACAAGAAAATCATCCATGAAAATCTCCATCACTTCTTCAACCAAATCGAAAATAGACATCATGCACCTCCTGGAATGTACTTGAGCATTACATAACCCAAATGGCATTCTTCAAGGCAAAGGTACCAGAAGGGCATGTGAATGTGGTCTTCTCATCCTCCGTGCAATAGCAACTGATTGCACTGAAAATCTATCCGTAAAACAAAAGTGAGGGGCGTCCTCGCTAACCTATCCAACATCCGATCAATGAAAGGTAAAGGAAATGATCTTTTCCTCGTCATTGATTCAACTTCGTAATCAATACATACCCTCCATCCCGTCACCGTTTTGGAATCTCAATTCATTTTTTTCATTTCGAATACAGAAACCCTCCTTTCTTAGGGAACCACATGGACTGGCTCACCTAAGGACTATCTCGAAATAGCGTAGATAAAGCCAAAGATTCAACAATTCGGTACCCTTTCTCTCGACTACCTTCATCACGGATCTCGCCTTCTCTCGATGTTCTACGATGGTTTCGTCTCTTCGCGTAATCTTATGCATGCAAACTGGCTGGACCGATACCCTTCGCTTCTTCAATGGACCAAGCTAAAGATTCCTTATGCTTCCTTAATATTTCCAAGAATCTTTGTTCCTCAAGATCATCAGTCCGTCAAATGATCACCGGCCTTTTCGTGCAATTCTAAGTAGGCATACTTTAAACGACCCGGCAACTCTTTCAAAACTAAATTTTCCAGATCGTCTCCGGGCCGATTTTCCTTTTCACTATTTTCCATTATCTTTTCGTTGTGCTTCAAGTTCAAATTACGCTTCTATAGAATGAAACTCGTATGGAAATTCGTAATGTACATCTTCAAGATAATCGGGAATTCATCTCTTTTCATCGATAAAACCGAGGTTACAATCATTTATAACATTAGAGTTGGAAGTAGAGACAACATCAGCTACATTGTAACCTTCCTTGTCCCTATCTATATTTGTCATACTTTTGATCAAGTTAAATGTAGCAGCTTCTTCTCCAACCCTCAAGATAAGAACTCCTTTCTGCATGTCAATCGTGTGGCAGCTCCGCAGAGCTAGGAATGGTCTTCCTAATAGTGTGGGTACTTGTGAATCTCTCTTCCATGTCCTAATGATGAAGTCTACCTGGAAATACAAACTTCCCACGCTGACTAACACATCTTCTACGACCTCCTTCCGGGTTTCACCATCGAATCACCTGGGCCATTTGTAGAGTACGCTGCGGGAGTAAGCTCCCCAAACTTAATTTCAATGTAGAGAGCATCGATTGAGACTAGCTCCCGAGTCACGTAGAGCTTCCCGAATTCCGCCTTCCAACAATACAAGGAATTCGTGAAACTTCCCGGGTCCTTCATCTTTACCGGTAGTTCTTCTCGACATCGCACTCAAGTGGCAAAGAGATCTCACTATTCCTTCTCTACTATTTTTCTTTCGTCAAAGACGCCTTCGAAATTTTGCATAAAGTGGCATCCGAGTCACCACTTCAAAGAAAGGCATACCGATCTCTAGCTTCCGGAAAGTTCTCAAGAACCTTGCAACCGCTTCTCCTCCATCTTTGATTTCTCGCAATTTCGGAAATGGGACCATGTGCTTTGATCCTTGGATGTTCTTTTCTACCCTTCTTTATCATTCTCCATTGTCTCTTCCCCTTCCGGTATCAAGTACTTTTCATGGTCGTTTATCTCTTTTCCTTCCTCTCTTCTAACTCCTTCCCACTCCTAAGCCGTACGTACCCATACAGCCTTTTGTGGTTCTTCCGCATCACTCAGCTGCATCTTCTTCCGCTTTGCAGGTTGCAATACCGCCCTACTTGTGTCTCCGTGTTCTTCTCAGTGGATGAATGTATGTTCTCAGGTAATTGAGAATCTGGTAGGCAAAATTTCTATTCCAATTTCCTCCAAATTTTTGTTCATGGAGGTTCAACAGCCTTTTATTGTCCCCATAAACCGCAAGATCTGCCTTCGAAAAGCTGTGGCCCTCCTCCGCCCCCGTATTCATTCCCGTGCTCATTTCCCCGTTCCGTTGTCGCCGAACCTGTGTGGTCGCCGAGACACTCGGGCGAGGGTTCTCCGCCCCTTGCCTTGAGAAGCCCTCCACCCATATGAGAAATTCTCATGGTTCCCGAAAGTGCCGTGATACGCCGAAGGTTGGGATTGCCGAAATGATAAGCTCTGGCTCACCCATATAATTAACCCCCTGGCAGCTCTCATAGAATTCTTCGCTATCTCTCTCAAGACTTCCCGTCATTAACTCTCTTCGATCGCTCCTATTTCATGAGCAAAGGTGTGTCTTCTTCGCTGTCTAACCCGGTGCATAATGGCATCCAAATTTCGCCTCCATGGCTGTCATCTTGCCCAGCCCATGATTCCCTTCTCTCGTTGTTTCTGCTTCTCGAAGGAGTTTTCATGTTACATTCGCCGCACTTCAATCACCCTCGCCTTCAAGACTTTTTCTTTTCAATGCTCCACAAAGATGAAGCATCGAGATCCCTTTGATATATCATTCATGGCATGATATGGCAATGTCCATTTGAGTCTTTAGATCGATCCCATGCATTTGACATCTTCTCAAGAACCGCTTGAATCTTTCCTGGTTACATATACAAAGCTTTCATCTTCCCACGAAACACAATGATTTCTCTCCTTCTTTCGGTTAAGGCTGGGAAAGAATTCACCTAAGTAGTTCTTCAACTAACTCTTCCCAAGTATCACTACAATCCATATGGTAATGATTCATACCATGTAGCCGTCAGATCTCTCAAGGAGAATGGGAATAGGTGCGCTTTTATGACTTCCGGTCTCACCTCATTCAGCTTAACAAGATAGCCATCCCGGTGAATCTTCCCAAAGCTCGTTGATCTTTCAAGTGGGATGACAAGAACCGACGCCATCATTGCACCGCTACCGGGCTTCACCAAAATTATTAGCATCGATCGCAGCCGCCCGACGGGCCGGCATTCTTCCAGATAATCGGGTCTCCGAAATCCTCCATCAGACGCTTGACTGGAGGCCTTCTAGCTTCCTCTGCATGCATTTCCAACCCGATCCCCGCCTTTCTTCTTCCATGGTCAGAGTTTTCTGTCTTCTTGGTCTTTCTGCTTCCGAAATAGCCCTTCTATTTCAGGTCACCGGAATCGACGTGTTCTGCTTCTATGCATCAAAGTTTTTCTGGAAGCAAAACACACTTCCATTAATGGGGATTAAATAAATCATCAAACATTTTCAATTTGTTCAAAGATCACACAAAATGAACCACCTGAAAAACTATTTTTGTTCTTTTTTTTTTAAATGTCCAATTAGTATTTCCTTCTTTCATCTAAATATTGGATTTGTTAGATTCTTTCGATCTGCAAGAATCTACAGCTTACTAAAACTTGTTGACAAGACCAAAAGACATATTACAAATTTATGACACTATTACCAAAGGACTATTATCTAACTCTGCAGAACGGCGCCTATAAAAAACTTGTTGACAAAATCAAACATTGATGTACAAATCTCTATGACACTATCACCAAAAGGACTACACTAATCCTCGAAGAACCTTGCCATAAACTTCAGGAAAGTATAATATGTAGAACGTAAAATCTCTTAAAATAAGTCATTTTCAAAGCTTTGTTTTGATTTGGTTATTCTCTGCGCATTGTGTCAACAAGTAGTAAATGGATTTAAGTCCTATATCATCCCACGAGATCTCAAGAATTTTAAATCAACTACCCTCGACTACTCAAGCTCCATACCATTTGGACGATAAATGATAGGTGGGAGTCCAAAGATTCGAGGTCGGAAAATTGAAGAACAAAAGGAAATAAATCTGAAATAACCAACAACCGAGATAAAGAATAAAGAATAATGAATTTAATAAAAGAAATGAATACTCCAATAGTTATCCTCAAAGACACATCAATAAAAACAATATAGAACTATCAATTCCTGTGAGTTAACTGATAGAATTTCTCGACAACTCAAGTTTCGTAACTGGCCCAAGGCAATTCAGAAGCGGTGTACCGGGATCTCTCCACACTCCATTACTTCATTATCTAATTTATGACCCGATTCTTCAATACAGCAATGAGATAACTACATTTAAAAGCGACTTAATCCGTATTTTTCTTTACAATACTTCATACCCATTTTACGGACTGCAAACCTTTTAACCCCAAGTTATCATCACAAGGATATACAACTTCCAGATTGCTTCTCCTCGAAATTAGGATAGATCAACCTCTTCTCGACAGATCTCACCTAACACGGATTGGACTCACTATCCGACTGAGGTGAACTTTGCTTGTTTAAGTGGATAACTCATTCAACTCATTCTCGACTTCAAGTGAGAAGAGGATTTATCCAAGTGAACTCGCAAAGCGCAGCGATCCCTTTGCATACAGGTTAGGTATACCTTCAAAGAACTAGACGTTAATTCCCGTGATTGCTCCTCCTCGTCACTAGGACTTCCTTGAAATCAGGGTACGACGCAATTTAACGGGTATAAGAAACTGCATTCAGATCCAAAATCAATAAAACCAAAATCAAGTAAATTTGTAAACCGTAAATTAACAAACTCGCTAATGACTACAGAAAGATAAATTTGACGATAACGCTCAATTAATGGAAGTCGATTCCTCAATTACTAAATTACACGATACAAGATTCCTCCGATCATAAGAAAATCGCAAGTTGAAATCGAACAATCGGTTCCGTAAATTTGTCCGAACTTCAAACATTCCGTGGTAATTTGAAAAGAAATAGAAATCGTGATTCACTTTCCGCCTAAAACGATAACATCCAGATTTTAAAATACAACAAAATGAAAATACTAAAACATAATCAGCTTCTAAAACGATGGAACAAATGTAAAAATAAAAATAAAAAATAAAAGAAAAGAAAGAAAATGAGCTAAAGAATCCGCATCTCGTCTGCGGTCGCCAAGTTACTTTAACAAATGATAACGCGGTATTATAGGGTTCCCAAATCGCCCTAATCCCAATGTACCGCCGTGGATCAGAGTATCCAGCCCGTTAACGTCACGCCGCCACTTCGCTCTCGTCGCGACATCGAGGTCGCGACTGATCCCACGCCGCGATTTCAGCGTAGACACTATATAGCCTCGACATTATTTCTTGATGTCGCGACATCATCATCTTGTCGACATCTTCTCAATGCCTTAGCGTGTTTCACTGTTCTTCTCCTGATGTCGCTGACGCCGATATCTTGTCGCGACTTCGCCTTAAGGCCTTGCGCCTTCAATCGATAAGCTTCGGATGTCGCTGATTTCGATCTCATGTCGCCACATCATCTTATGGAACTCAGAGGGCTTCAACTGGTCGTTATGTCGCCGCGACATCAATGTCTTCACGCTACATCCCCTTACGGCTCGTGATCTTCGATCTATTTCGTTTCCTGATGTCACGACATCGGAGTCTTGTCGCGACATCACATCATGCCTTCACAAGTCTCCACGGTCCGTTTCCCGATGCCGACTTCCTCGATCTCACGTCGCGACATCACCATTCTTTCGCCTTCTCATGTGCGCTTCACGTCGCGACTTCTATAGCTGCTATCCCGGTCACACTTCAACTCGGGCCGTGTAACCCCAAACCGCATCAATGACTTAGTCATTTCCTCTTTTCCTTCTCGTCACAATTGGTCGCACCTTTATCCACTTATCGTGATTTTCTCACGCTTTTCTTCTTTCGCTTCCTCCCCGCTAATGACAAATCGTGAGTTTCTTCAATTTCAGATATTAAATATTTGATTTTAACTAAAAATAAACGTAAATGGACTAAAAAGAGATGACTTTTAAGCTCATCACATACACATGCCTAACTCAATGCAATGCCCCCGCAGCATATACTAATGGCAAATGTCATTGTATTATCTCATGTTACATGGCTAATACACTCATACGAACAATTTATAAACCGTGAATTTATACCATACCATGGATAATTATACTTAGCATATAATTTACATCCATTCATGCTAATACATGTAAATCAATCTTATTATATCAACATATTTACAACACATTCAGCATGTTATTAAATTTCCAACAATAACACACAAAAAATACCCACACTAACCAGTCGCTCCCTACCATAAATTCGACCATACTCTAGCCTTGAATAATCTAGACTCAATCCTAAATTTCAAAATTTTGTTTTGTTTGTTTGTTTTTTTAACAACTTTCAAGACTGCTTACACCCACTATAAATTTAGCCATGAAGCGCCCTCAAACTCGCCCGAACCGTCCCGAAAAATAGTTCTACAACAAAATCCAAAGACGTGATTTTCCCAAACCGTCCCGAAACCAAAACTTGCCCGGATCCTAACCTTCAAAACCCAGTCCTTAACTGTTTGAAAAACAGTCTCAATGTCTGAAAACTCAGTCCCATGGTTGGGGCTGAACCACACGGCCATTTACGACCCTTAGATTAAGAGGAACCAGTGTAGGAGAAAGGCCTACCTTTTTTTTTGGCACCTACTTGTAGCTTTCGTCGAGTAAACCAACTTTAATTCGACCTATCGACTTCCCGGATCGTTAACACGGAATCTGGAGTGCATGTTTCATTTCCTTTCTTCCTTCTCTCTTTTCTTCTTTCCCACACACTCATGATTTTGTTTTCCTTTTTTTTTTTTTTCTTTCTTTTCCCTTTCTTTTCCTTTCCTCTCTCCACCAAATTGTTTATTCTCTCCTAAGCTATTCCTCAAAATATCTTCTCTCTCATTTTGACTTCTCTCACCACATAACACATGTCCTAAGGTGAGCCATGTATCTTTTCCTTTTACTATTCATGTGCCATGTGTCACATGGACACATGCATTAAGTGACAATTGTCACACCACATGTCTCTCATGTCATGTGCACTCCTCTAAGCTTTTCATGTGGCATCCACATGGTCATACCATGTGGCATCCACATGGTCATACCATGTGGCACCATTCCATGTGTCATCCGACACCCGTGCCTCGAAATATGTAAAATTCCGACTGTCTTAGAATCCAAGGAAATTCGACTTGGTAGCTAGATTTCGCGAGACGATTCCAATGGTGAAGTCCGTTTCGTCATCCACGATCTAGAAAATTTCAGGTTTTCAACCTGTAATACAACGACAAATTACCGTTTTGCCCTTTTTTTTAAAAAAAAATTGCATTTATACCGGGTTTATCCTCTCCCCCCTTAAAAAAATTTCGGGCCCTTAAAATTAGACACATGCCTCTACAAACTCATGCATATGCAACATTCATTTAAGTATAAATGATCAAACAATGCATCTTCATCCATAACAAGAAAGGATAAGGGCACGCGACGTGTCCCTCACGCTCCCATGTCGCTTCTTCCACTCCCTCGCAAGGTCGCTACAACACCTTCACTAGGCCTCACAGCCTTGCACGCAAAACCCGACTTCAGCCTATCCATGATACAATCGGCCCCTCCTCGAAGGTCCCATTTATCAATAATAAGTCACTCTAATCCACTACATTAGTCGACCGGCGGTATTTAGACATCCCAAACCCGGTTCACGACAATCCACACGCACTAAATACTGGGTATCGCGATATCCTCGATACCACCCAGGTCGCGGGCCCCATTCACCGAGATCCATTCATGCCTATATATTTTAGAAAAAATATAAATTTATAAAAAACAGCTTATAAGAGTCGAGTTACAACTCTTATATACAAAAGATTACATGTAAAATCTAGTTTTTTTTTTTTTACAAAAGGTTTCAAAGTCACAAAGCCGACTTTCTTCACACCTACTGCCCGTAGGCCAGAATAATGCCTAATAATATAATTTCGCAAATCCAACCAAATCTCATCAATAAGGAAAGAAAGATAATAACATTTCATCGTCAAACTGGATCCCCCAATAAGGAAAGAAGATTATCCCAAATAAACTACTCTTTCTATATCCTTTACCAAATCCAATACAGATAACAACAAAAAATATCCCATCCAATGGGAATGAATCCTAATCACCATCCAACTGGTTGAACATCTACTATAAATACAAGGTCACCCCATCGGTGAAAGGTACGCATACACATAACCACGCATACGCAACACATTAGACCCCCTAAGGTACTTCTTTCTCTCGAAGAACCGACTTAGAATCTGAGCGCCAAGGGCAAAGCCCTCGCCGACCCCCCTTCTTTCTTGTTTTTGCAGCGATCCTACTTCAGCCCAGACAATCCAGAAGCCTGCAATCCAACCCATCAGCAATCCAGGTCCGGCCCAAAGACCCCTACACGCTCCAAAATTCCCGCTCCTGCTGAAAAAGCATCATCTGGCGCTGTCATGGAACGACAGCCTTTACAAGTATAACCGATTTCTCGCCATATCGATGGTATCAATTTAACACAAGGAGCAACGCTTAATCCTCCAAAGATGCGCAGGACCAACCAGACCAGACAACCGACCTCCCTAAGACGCTGGGCGGCCGCAGCCAACACGGACGAGGCGAGGCACCCGTTTCACCAATCAACGCCTTCCATCGTAAGAGCTAACAACTCACCCGCATTACGTACGACGACCACGGAGGGCGCGACCGACCAGAAGGCCATGATTCCCCCGCGAAGGACAACACACATCGACACTCCCGCGGAGCCGAAACAAGCAGGACCATACCGAGCCCCGGGGCACGGACCATATCTAGCCCCTGGAGGGGAAGGCAACGAAGCAACGCTTGGAGAGCACGTCGGGAACGAAGAACTGCGCCACCCTCAGCAAGGAGCAGGAGAGCAATCATGGGAACAGAGGTTCAAGAGCCTCCAACAAGAGCTCAGCCGTGTGAGGGAGGTAGTAAGAGGACGCGCTCCTGACACTATGGATACCTTGGTACAACAAACTGAGTCACCTTACACAGCCGAGGTACTCCACTTCCCCCTTCCAGCCAAGTTCAGAATGCCACAGGTGGAAGCGTTCGATGGCACCAGAGATCCCGTCGATCATCTCAACACTTACAAAAACCAAATGGAACTGCATGGGTATCAAGATCCGGTGCGATGCAGAGCTTTCGCTATCACCCTAAAAGGCCCCGCCTTGGCATGGTTCAATAGACTTCCACCGTCGTCAATCTCCTCATTCAGAGAGCTATCCATCAGACTGCCTCTCACTTCATCAGCCGACGCATAGAAAAGCCAAGTTATCATCTACTGACCATCAAGCAAGGCTCGCAAGAAAGCCTGAGGTCTTATGTCCAACGATTCAATGCCAAGTCTCTAAAGGTAGATATACCCGATGAGAAGTTCGATCACCGCTCATTGGTCGACTTGGGGATTCAACAAAGACTCGATGTTTTCCATCTCCAAAAATCCTCAAACAAGTACGCTAAGGTGCTCGCAAAGCGTGTAGAAGTATATTAACGGTGAAGAAGCCCTCATATCCAAGAAAGAGAGCTCTTCCACTCATAAAGAAAAAGCGGGACAGACAAACGACGAGGACGAAGCCCCAAAAGACAAAGCGACCAGGAAGGATCTCCAAAGAAAAATGGAGAACGATCCCCAAAAAGGAGTGGGAACCTCAGAGATCGTATCGGTCCACCACAATTCAAAAGACGATGACGCTTATTCGCCAAATAGCCACCCCTTAATAAAATTTCCCCGATCGCCAGTCCCGCGAAAGTACAAACGAATAGCTCTGAGAAGGCAACCCAAATGGCGTCGCACTCGCAACAAGAGACAACCTGGCACGCGAGTTCCATAGGGACTATGGACACCGCACGACGCATCGTGATACAACTCCAAGAGGGAGATAGAGTACTTAATACGGCATGGATATCTCCGACGTTTCATATCCCCGAAAATCGGGCTCGGGGAATCAAACTCGTAACTGTGCCCCGCCAAAGAACCACCACCTCGATGTGACGACGACCAGCACCAACAACCCTAGGTGAAATCCGTAATCCAGAGGATTCGCAGGAGGAGGGGAATCCAACCGCCGAAGGCCCATCTACACAAAGATCGCCCAGATAGCTGATATTCAAGCAAAGGTCTGAACCATCGCGCCGACACATCCATCACATTCTCCGACTCGTATCCGAGGGATGCCAACATCCTCACGACGAATCTAATCGGTAGTTCGCAGCCAGGCCAACAAAACAGCCTCATCTGGGTCCTAATTGACAACGGTACCAAATTCCGATATCATCTCAAGATCACCGATAAACGGGCATCGAAGGAGAAACTGTGAGCCCGTCAACACTCATCTGCGGGGGTTCTCAAGGGAAAAGGTATTACCTCTAGGCTCAATACAATTGGTACTCACCTTAGGAGATCCCCCATGTGATGAGCTTAAAAGTCATCTATTTTTAATCCATTTTTCTGTTTGATTGTCATCTGAAAAGGAATAATTAATATGCAGAAATATGTAGAAACTCACCAATTTGTTATTAGCAGGAGTGTGGTTATTAAGAAAAGGTGAGAAAAAATGCAAAGAATCGGGTGGAGTAAAATGCGTAAATGGTGGCAGAATGAAAGCAACCGTTACTAATGTTACGCTACCAGAGATACCGCCATTTATGATGTCGCGACATCGTGAAAATCAAGGAAATTGATGCGTGTCACGACAGGATCACAAGTTAGGGCAAACAGGACTAACCAGAGACTTAAGGAATGATGTCGCGACAACATCGCGGATGTCGCGGCAGTTGATGTTGCGACATGGATGGAGGTCGCGACAAGAGAAGCGCCTGCCGATGAGATGTGACTAAAAGATGAAACTGGTTGCGGACTTAAGCCGTTGTCGCGACAGAGGACTGATGTCGCGACACCAAAGCAATGCTGGCTTCCGTGAGGCATAAGTTGATGTCGCGACAAGAGATTAATGTCGCGACATAAGACGTGCTCAGTTGAAGGTTGCAGTTCCTTAAGTTGATGTCGCGACAAGAGATTGATGTCGCGACATCAGGAACGAACAGTTGAAACCTGCAAAGACATGAGCTGATGTCGCGACAAGGGATTGATGTCGCGACATAAGAAGACACAATTGAAAGTCGCAAAGACATGAGCTGATGTCGCTGATAAGGATTGATGTCGCCGGCATCGTGAACTACGCTGAAACTCCTCGCAGGCATGTGCGATGTCGCACAGCTGATCGATGTCGCAAGAAGACATCGCTGAAAGTCGCAAGATATGAGCTGATGTCGCTGACAAGGGATTGATGTCGCTACAAGAAGACAATAGCTCAAAGCCGCAGATCGCTGATGTCGCGACAAGAGATCGATGTCGCTGATGATGATGTCACACATTGACTTTTGTCGCGACATAAGATGCTCTAGGAAAACAAAGGAATGTCATGACTTATTTGATAAATGCCGCAACAAGTGCCAAACTAACTAATGTTGGCATAAGGGATTGAGGTCGCACCGATCACAAGAATATGGGCCAGTCCACTTGGAAATCCATAAAAGAATGCATTTGGAATTCCGCCCAACCGAGAACCCTATAAATAAGCAAATTACCCAGAGAAAAAGACGAGGCAAGGCGGCGTAACTATGATCCGGTAGCCAAAGGCTTCATTTATTTTTCTTTTCTTTTTCTTTTCTTTTCTTTTTATTTTCTTTTTCTGCTTCGTCGTTATAGATTGTGATTATTTTCATCTTTCTTTATTTTGTTTTTACTTTCCTCGATCTCGATGTTATCGCTGAAAGGTAGTCGAATGCGTAATTCCATTCTTTCAAATTACTACTCCTGAATGTTCAAGTTCGCACAAATTTCCGAATCTCACTTTCCGCTTCAAATTGCGCTTGTTCTATGATCGTAGGAAGTCGCAGTGTGTAATTCAAGAATTTGAGAAACCTGGCCCATTAAGGAATGCTATAGTCGAATTTATCTTCCCTATAGTTGTTTCAGCAGCCTTGTAATTTCGGGCTTATGAATTTACCAAGTGTGGGTTTAATGTTTTTGATCCGAATACGTTCTTATACCCGCTAAGATTTGTTTCATCGCTTCCATTTCAAGGAGGTCCTCCGAGTGACACAGAGAAGGTATTCCCTGGTGAGCAGAACATTTCCCTTGAAGGTATATTAACCTGCTATTAGAGATCTAATGAGCTTTGTAAGTTTACTTCTAGATAAATCCTCTTCTCATTTGAAATCAAGAAAGAGTTGAATGAGTTATCAATTTAAACAAGCAGAGAGTTCACCTCAATTCGAATAGTGAAGTCAATCCCGTGTTAGCTGAGATCTAATCAAGGAGAGGGTGATCTATTCTAATTTAGAGGAAGAGTAACCAGGAAGTTGTATATCCTTGCTTGACCGATAACTTGGGAGCTAAGGTTTACAAATTCATAAAAATGGGTATGAAGTATTACAAAAAGAAAATACCTGTGATTAAGGAAATCCCTTATTAGTAGTCATCTAATTCGTCTTCGAAAGAATCAGAAAATTAGATAATGAATTGTGGAGTGTGGAGAGATCCAAATAGATCGCTAAACACTTGGACAGATTTAAAACCTGAAATACACAAGCAATTTTATCAAGTGTTAAGTACAGAATTGATACTTCACAATAAAGAAGTGTTCTCATGTGTCCTCTAAAGATAACTATTCAGCTTCCATTTATTTTCTTAACTATTCATTATTCTTATTCTTAGATTCCAATATTTGATTGCTCTATTCTTTTTTCCTTATACTTGTATATTTTTCTGCCTTCTAAGCCGGGATCACAATGTCATGTTATAGTCCAAATAGTATGGAGCTTCGGAAAGTAGTCAGGATAGTTGATTTAGAATTTCGAGATCTTCGTGGGATCTATATCCTGACTTATATCCATTTTATTACTTGTCGACTGCACTCAGGATACAAATAAACCAAAATTGAAAATGATTTACTCTCTTAGAGATTTGGTCTATATAGTAGAAAGTCAACAAGTTTTATGGCGCCGCTGGCCGGATTAGTTAATGTCATTTGCACAGTGTCATAACCTTGCATGCATGATCGAAGGCTAACAAGTTTTATGTGGCGCCAAGTGTTTAGGATCGAAAGAATTTAGTATATATCAATATTCGGGACGAAGGAAGCAACAATTATTTTGAAGAAAAAGAACAAAAATAGCTTTTCAAGCAAGGGTTATTTTTAGCCACTAACCTTTAACAAACCATATTGAAAATATTTCACACTTACTCAATCCTATTAATGTAAGTGTGTTTTGGATTTCGTGGACAAAATTTCAATGCATAGAAATGTAACACCGATCTCGATTCCAGCTGGCATTACGTAATTGGGAGAGAACACTAAGCTTCGAGAAAGATAAAGAAGGCGTAAAATCAACTACGGCGTATGAAAGACAGATCGAATGAAGTACATAGAGAAATGCCTAGAAGGCCTCCAATCACCGATACTATGGAGGACTTCGAAGCCTATTATTCAAGATGAGTACTGGCAATCAGGCAGCCACTATTGGATGCAAATACTAACTTAAACCAAAGACTAATTACAATGGTCCAAAGAAGATCGGGCCATCGGGTCATCCCACTCGGACCCAAACGAGCACCTCCGAAGATTTCTCTAGATGGCTAATACAAGAAGTTGGAATGGTAGACCAGAAGTCAACCGCATCTATTCCCATTCTCTCTAAGAGATACAAGAGCCATGTATGAATTCACTCATATACGGTTCGTTGATACTGGGAGGAGTTAGTAGAGGCCTACTTAGTGTATTATTCCCCCAAATTCTCACCTCGGGAGAAGGAGGGAAATCATTGTGTTTCAGCAGGGGAAGATGAAAGCCTGTATGTAGCTTGGGAAAGATTCAAACGGTTGCTGAGAAGATGTCCAATGCATGGGATAGATCTGAAGACTCAGATGGACATTGTATATCATGCCTCGAATGGAGATTGGCTAGGATCATCGATGTTTCACAAGCCGTGAGTATCTAAATGAAAAAGGTTTAAGAGGCAAAAGAGCCGACAAAAGATTCCGGTTAAATGCAATATGAAAACTCCTTTTCCGAGTTTTCAAGAGGAAACAACAAGAGGAAAGGGGATCATGGAGCCGAGCAAGATGACAAAACACGGAGGCCAAGTCGTGAGCCATTACGCACAGGACGGACAAGAAAGGAAGACACACACCGCCTACGTAGATAGAGCAACAAAGAGAAGCTATTGAAGGGAAGTGCTAAGAGAGCCATCGAAGAACAATTTATGATGTCAAGAGGTTAATTATCTCAGAGCCAAGAAACTACTATTTGAACCCAATACTAACTCGCAAAGATATTATCACCCAAAGACTGGGAACCATGAGAATTTCTATATTGCAGGGGTTTTACAAGGCCCAAGGCATGGACAAGAACCTCAACATGGTTATCAACAGGCCACCAAGGTCCCAGCAGCAGCAGAAGAAGGAAATGAACACATAAATGAATATCGCACGAGGAGGGCCTAATTCAAGAACAACGGGAGGTCAGCTTCATTGGGATAATAAGAAGTCATGAACCTCCATGAACAAAAGTCATAGAAGCAACCCAAGCAATTAATTCTCAATTTTTCATAACACCACCACGATCTCTCTCAAGAACCCCGAGACATAGGGCAATGGCCCTAACCCGTAAAGCCGTGAGGAAAGATGCCTTCTCCCAAGTGACACAAAGAAGAATCCAAAAGACTCCGCATGGCTGCAGCTTAGGAGTGGAAGGAGTTAGAAAAGATGAAAGAAAAATGACAAGAAGAAGCAAGCAAGAAAGTCTTAAAAAGGAAGAAACACTGGAGAAAAGAAAGAAGGAGGATGAAGGATACATCCAAGGCTCTGTGACTCCGCAGTCTCCATTTCCACTGCAGACTGTAAATCAAAGATAGAGGAGCGCTTGCAAGGTTTTGAAAACCTTCATAAGCTAGAGATCAAGATGCCCTTACGGCAGACTCATGTCACTCTATGCAAAATTCCTCAAGGACATGTCGGAAGAAAAGAAAGATAAGAGGTTAGTGGATTAGAATTTCACTGCTACTTGCAAAGGTTTGATAAAGAAAGAATTTCAGAAAGATGAAGGCATCCTGTGGAGTTTTACAATTCTTTGCATCATTGGAGGAGTTGAATTCCGTGAAAGCTCTCTATGACCAGAGCTAGTATAAACTTGATGCTCTTTCTCACGCTAAGCAATTAAGCTCTGGGAGGTTATTCCCACCACTATTACTCTTCAAATGGCATACGATCGATGGTAAAACCCAAGGAGTCTCCTGAAGATGTGGCCGGTCATCGTTAGGAAATTTGTTTTCCCAAAGACTTCATCATTCTCGATTACGGAAGAAGATTCACAAGTGCCTCGTTATCGGGGAGCATCATTCTAGCTACTCGAAATGCCTGACGACATGCAAAAGGAGTTCTTACCTCGAGGGTTGAGAGGAAGTTGTCAGCTTTCAACTTGATCAAAAGCATGCGTAATATGCATGCATTGCAGAAAATTGCAATGTGTTGATGATGTCTATACCTACAACCCCGATGTTCACAATGATCGAATGCTCAAATTTTTATCAATGAAAAGAGATAAATTCCCAAGAGATATTGAAGATGACTACTCCGATTTGGTCCATACAAATGCTTTTCATTCTATAGAACCCTTGTTGAGCCCGGGCGTTAAAATGACAAAGGGGGAAAATAATGAAAAAGGGAAATTCATCAAGAAACCAATGAAGAGGGGCTGTTGAAAGAGTTGCCAAGTCATTTGAAGTTAAGGCCATTTAGAATCAACAAAAGGAAAACTGATTATCTCGCTTAGACTCAATGATGCTAAGGAACAGAGGTTGGGCCGAAAATCTTAAAGAAGCATAAAGAGTCTATAGCTCGGGTCCATTGGAAGAGTTGAAGGGTAATACCATCAATTCCGCATGCACAAAATTCGCTTAGAAGAACTTCTAAAGCCATCTCGTAGAACATCAAAGGAGACTCGAATCCAAAGATGAAGGAAGTAGTCGTGAAGGAGGTACTAAATTACGAATGTCGGTTTTATCTATGCAATTTCGATAGTCTCGGGTGAGCCACCATGTGGTCCCAAAGAAGGGTGGGTTTACCGTGATCCGCAATGAGAAAAAATGAATTGATCTCCAACAAGAACAAGGATGTGATGGAGGGTGGCGTATTGATTACGTGGGAAGCCGAACACGCCACCGTAAAAGACTGTCATTTCGCCCTTCATTGGATCAGATGTTGGACAGATTAGCAAGACAATCTCTCATTTTGTTTCGATGGGCATTCAGGATACAATCAGATTGCTATCGCACTGAGGACCAAGAGAAGACCATATCTCATATGCCCTATGTACTCTTGCCTTCGTATGATGCCATTTGGCTGTAATGCTCCCGCTACATTCCGTGTAGGTGTATGATGTCAATGTTCTCAGACTTGGTTGAAGAGGTTAGTGGAAATTTTTTGCTGATGATCACTGTGTATGGATCCTTAGCTTTTGATCAGTTGTTTGAAGAACTCCGAAACAATGCTTCAAAGATGCCAAGACAAACAACTAGCATGGACTGGGGAAAATGCCATTTTATGGTAACAGAAGGTATTGTTCTTGGGCATAAAATTTCTGCTACTGGACTGGAAGTAGACCAATCCAAGGTATCCATTATCAAAACTCTTGCACCACCTACCACAGTAAAAGGAGTAAGAAGCTTCTTGGGGCATGCTGGATTTTATAGGAGATTCATCAAAGACTTCTCAAAATAAAATTTATCGCCTATGCAGATTATCGGAGAATGATACAAGGTTTAATTTGATGACTCGCAAGGTCGCTTTTGAAGAAATCAAGATCAAATTGGTTCAAGCACCTATAATGGCTGCACCGTAATGGGATCGTGATTTGAAATAATGTGTGATGCTACGATTTTTCAATGGAGTCAGCCCTAGGGCAAAGAAAGGAGAAAATATTCAGGACCATATACTATGCTAGTAGAACCTCCAATGAAGCATAAGAAAATTACTCAACAACTGAAAAGGAGATGCTAGCCATAGTATTTGCTTGTGAAAAATTCAGGCAATACATTTTGGGATCCCATGTTATTATTCATACTGATCATGCAGCAATCAAGTACCTGATGTCAAAGAAGGAAGCTAAGCCAAGATTGATAAGGTGGGTGCTGCTATTGCAAGAGTTTGACTTGGAGATCAAGGGATAAAGGGGTGCACAATGTGATAGCTGATCACTTGTCAAGAGTAGAAAGAAGCATCACTTAAGAAGAGAGTAATATTAACAGAGAACTTCCGGGACAAGGGAATCGCTTAAAGTTTCCTTCCAACTTTCATGAACGCATAATATTGTGAACTATTTAGCTTGTGGAGTATTTCGTAATTCAGCTACTAAATTGTGAGAGAAACTCAGAACCGACAGCGTATTATATTCGGGATGCATCCAATTATTTAAAAGAGCGTCACATGATACTAAGAAGATGTGTGCTTTAAAATGAACAAGGCAAAATTCGAATGAATGTCATGCATCACCATATGGGGGACATTTCTTCAGAGAAAGAACAGCTCATAAGATACTCCAATCTGATTTATTGCAACCCACTATCTTCGTAGATTGTGTCGAAAGGGGTTAAATTGTGTGATAGATGCCAAAAGATTGGAAATATCAACATAGAAATGAAATGCCCCTAAGAGGTATAATTTAGGTAAATCTTTGATGTATGGGGAATAGATTTTATGGGGACTATTCCCACCATCATTTGGGAATCTGCACACACGGCTAGCGCTTGATTATGTTTCCAAATGGGTGGAAGCAAAGGCTTGTCCAAGGAATGATTCTAATACGCTTGTGAGATTCTTGCAAAAATATTTTGAGCGCATTTGGAACACCTTAACTATCATTAGTGATGGGGGGAAGCCATTTGTAAAAATATTTGCAAAACTCATGAGCAGTATGATCAAGCATGTAATGAGTCTAGCTTATCATCCCTGCATCAATGGACAAGGTAGTTTCCAACAGAGATTAAAAGAATACTTGAAAAGATCAGGAGTCAAGGTGAAGGATTAGTCTTCCAAAACTTGATGATGCACTTGGGCTTACAGGATCGCATACAAACTCCCATTGAATGTCCCCATACGTAATTGTTTTTGGCAAACCATGTCACCTACCTCTGGAATTGGAATACAAGGCAATGTGGGCCATCAAGAATTTGAACTTCGATTTTAAAACTGCAAGGGAAGAGAGATTGCTCCAAATGTCTGAACTAGAAGAATTGAGAAATGAAGCTATGATAATGCTAGAATCTACAAGGATAAGACAAAGAAATGGCATGATCAAAGGATCCGAGGAAAGAGTTCGTGAGCAGGGAACAAGTTCTACTGTTTAATTCTATACTGAAATTGTTTCCGTGAGTTGGAAACTAAAATGGAGTGGGCCATGCACAAGTGGTGTCAAGCAATACATTTCATAAAAGGATATTAAGGACTGATACATCGAGAAGAATTAAAGTCATGGACAAAGACTAAGCACTATCTAAGCAGGAGGAAGGAATGGAAGATTCAAGAGTTATCTAGAAAGAAGAAGAACCAAAACAAAGAAGTCCATTTAAGGACTCAAAATCGAAAGCAAATGATGGGAGGCAACCCATAGAAAAATTTAGTTTCGCTTAGATTTGAATTTTTTTGTGTCAGAATTTCGCTTTTGATTAGTTCTTATAAAGATAGATTTAATTTTGAGAAGTTAATTGTAGTTTAATTTAAATTTTCTTGAATCATGCAAGATGACTACAAGGTCAGAAAAGACATGAGCGAAAAGCAACCCGTGACACCTCCAAAGAATCCTGCGTAAATGTCACGACATGAACAAAGGGGGGTAACTTTCTCCCTAAACCAAACCTATGAAATATGAGTGAATTGCTTGTTGAATTTCGCTTGAGATGCCCAATAAATGTCTAAAGGAGTATAGATTAATAAAGGAATTCAAGTTTTGAGATCATTAAACTAAGGGCAATAGGTCACATGTAAACAAAAACTTGAAAACATGTCACGACATGGGACAACGCAATATCTAAAAATCCGAGCTTATGGCCGCGACAACTTAGATGGGTTTAAAGGTCAGCCAATATCACCTCTAAATGCCCTAAAATTAATGTGTTCTTAACAAAAGTGAGGCGAAATTGATGTCGCGATTGTTTAATTTAATGAAATAATTAGCCCACAAAAACTTGATTGAATTGCAATTTGAGAACTTCTTCCCACTCCCGCTCCACTTCGTAAACCTGCTCATCTCCCTTCCTTCGATTCTCACCCCGAAACCCTAGCCTCAAAATCTTCAAAACTTTCCTTCCAAGCCAAATGGTCAAAACCTCAAACCTTGTCCCTAACCCGAAGAGATCATGGAGGAATATAAAACTGTATGAAGAAATCCTGACAGGGAAGAACCGATGGAAGAGGTGAGATGCCCACGTACAAATCTCTAAGCACCAAACATTTTCAAGAAAGAACTACAAGGAAAGGAAAAGCAAGAGAAGAAGTAGAAGATTAGGTTCGGGAGGGAAGCTTATCTCAACCGGAAGTAAAGTAATTATGCCAAATTAAGGGTTCGTGATCGAAGAAGATTCGTAAACCCTATTACCCCTTTCAAGGAGATGATTGAACAAAGAGGTTGGGAAGCTTTTCACAAGACATCAAAAGTCGCTACAAGAAGCAGAGAATTTTATTCAAATCGGGTAGGCGTGAAAGATAACATCTGTGGTTCGCCGTGAGGAGGTGGGTACCATATGGAGCCAAGGCCATTAACGAAGCCTATGGAATGTTCAAAAAGCTCTTGGAAAACCCAAATTTTAAGAAGATTGCCAAAAAGCTCACTGACGGAAAAGCACAACTGGGACAAGGGGAAGGAGGACCAAAAACCCTGAACAGGGGAAGCCTCACTGAGGAGGCTAAGGTATGGTTCTATTTCTTGGCCTCTGTTTTGGTCCCAACCAACACAAAAAAGTACAAAGAGAGAGCAGAAGCAATTATGTGCTATTCCTCAAGGGGTACAAGCTCAATGTAGGAATAGTAATTGAAAATTCTATAATGAGGCGGCATCACATAGTTATGAGAGGGTCGATCCCTCACCCAACAACAATAACTGCGATGTTTAAAGGTCAGTGAAGGAGTCTGGGAAGAAGAAGAAGAAGTCCCTATGACATCACCACTCCTACTGACAGGAGTGAGCAAGGGACCCATAAACCAAAAGAAAAAGGGGTGTTGATTGAAACAAGAGAAGAAGCTCCAGCTCCAAGACAAGAACAGGAGACTTTGAGGGTTGCTGGCCAAGAAGAAGAGAACGTAAACTCCTCCTGAAAATAATAATTTCACATTTGCAGACAATGAAGGGCAGGATGAAAGAAGCCCTGTAGATTTCTCAATCCCTTTAGCTAGTTCTCCCCCTATGCAAAAACGTAACATCCAGAGAGCAGGAGAAAGCCTGCGTATACGTTATAACAATTCAATAATGGAGGTCCTCAATGCCATACAGAAGAAGATGGAAGAAAGGGAAAAAGAGTGGAATTTGCAACAAGAATTCAGGGAAGGAATTTATGAAAAAGAGTTAAAAAGAAGAGATCAGCAATGGGAAGAAGAATTGAAAAGAAGAGAAGAACAGATGAAAGAGGTTCTTCAGCAGCAAAGAGAGGACTTCAAGAAAGAAATGAAGGAAAGAGATCGCGATCTTTCTGGCTGCAAAACCTCCAAGCCGAGTCATGAATCTTTTATAATTAGTTTGAGCGTTGATTCTCAAATTCTAACCATCATGAAGAAAAAGGAGGTAGAACAAGAAGCCAAATCGAGAACGCATCAAGGGATTCAAATTTCTTTATACAAGTCTCTACAAAAAGATTTGAGAATAAACCGATGATAGAGCACGTAAAGCAAAAAGGGTGTTGAATCCTATAGGCGAGAGAATGGCTAGAAAATTTGGATTTGATTAACAAATAATCTTTCCAAATTTTTGGAAGTAATGACCGAAATGGAAAACACAATGAAATGCCTGGGGGAAGAGACAAGATGAGCTAAACAAGGTTGATTCTCCAATGATATCTTCATTGAAGATCAAGTTGAGCAGGAAACTAAGAAGAGTAAAGGAAAGAAGGAAATGAAATTCCCTCCATTCTGTACCATTTGGATACCCTAGACCTGGATCCCTAATATCTTTGCTGCCTCTTCCAAAAGAAAAAGATAGATTTCTTCCCAAGCTGACCTTCCTTATCCTCCAAAGCCCATACTGTTGTATCCAACATTTGCAATTGAATCAGAAATAAAATGATAAATTTGAATTGAATTGTTGTGCTACTTTGGTTTGTTAAAATTTTGTGTTGCTTTGTGGTTGCATAGTTGGGAAAATAAAAGTAGGAATTAGTTCAAGAATAAAAATTGCTGAGATGTAATAAGCTGAATCGAATGAAGCAGTTAGATTAGGAATAAGCTAAAATGCAGACAAAATGCAGAATAAGGGCCAAATGAATACAGTTTAATTGAAACACAAAGTGCAAAAGTGACTTAAGTCTAACTGATAAGCCTGCATAGAGGAAGGTAATACAATAGAAGGAAATAAAACATATTTCAGCTTGTGGTAATGAACAAGAAGTCAAGGAACCCGTTGAATATCAATTAATTTAACTACTCATCAACAAAAATGAGTCAAGGAAATCCTTATGGTTAGTCACAAACTATCTAATCCAAATTTAGAACTTGTTAGATTATTGATTGGAGGGGCTAAACCCTAGGTGATACAACTGACAAGAGATGATGCAGGCCATTCTTGGATAGTTTGAGCCATTCTAGCCATCCCTATTCATATGCTGATGCATATACCTTAGTTCCAAAAATTGAGCCAAACAAGCTTATTTTTCAAAAATAAGCCAATGGAAACCCCAACCCATCCTAAAAAATCAACTCTTCAGTAAAGAACCTATGATTACCCAAGAATTCAAGGAGGAAGAAAGAAATGAAGTTTGGGGGAGTATATGTTTTTGAGGAACTCAAGGAGAAAAATATAGAAAAAAGGGAATGAAAAGAAAAAGGCAAAGAGCAGAAAATGCAATAGAAAAGAAAGCTTATAGGGATAAGTTTTATCTTGTGGCCTAACTCTCTTGAACAATTAAGTTCTTAGGGGTGTTTCAACACCTAGTAAATTTAATGTCATCCGGTATGGAGCTACTAAACCAAAGTTCGCTAAGAGTGTTAGAAAGCCTAAAAGGTAAAACATTGCACTATCCCTTGAATGGGTGGACAAACAAAGGGAAATTTCCCCAAATAATTACAAGTGAGAAATAGGGGGCATACAGTTCTGAATTGAAGCAATCAAAGAGATGTCCCAAACATGAAGTTTAGGGGAGTTTATTAAAGAAACTACAAGAAAGAAAGGGCAGTAGTGAAAAAAAAAAAAGAGAAAAGGTTCAGGGTAATCTTAACCTAAAAATTCCTTCCATCCTACCCATTACCCAAGCCTAACAATATAAGCCCAAAAGACCTGATTGATCTTGAAGGCTAGAATTACCTACATTAGTGGAGATCAATATGAACAACAAACCTATGGAATTTGGAAAATATGGAAACAATCAAAACTATGAAGGACTTTAGGGAGTTAAGTGACTCATTATGAAGATGAGAAAGGAAAACAATTTATTATTCAACAAGATCTAATGATTATGTTGTTTGTAAACAGCCAAATAGCTTAGCTTTTTGTATACTATAAAGATTAAAACTAACCTTGAACTGGACTTGAAGCTAGATGGGCGTAAAACAATGCATTCTCAGATTAATCAAATTGATCACATCAGAAATGCACAGAAAAATGTCCTTTTTGTTTGAGGACAAACAATTTTTCTTTCCTTTGCTTGAGGACAAGCAAAACTTAAGTTTGGGGAGCTTGATGAGCTTAAGTCATCTATTTTTAATCCATTTTTCTGCTTGATTGTCATCTGAAAAGAATAATTAATATGTAGAAATATGAAGAAACTCACCAATTTGTTATTAGCAGGGAGTGTGAAAGAAAGAAGAAAAAGCAAAGAGAAAAATGCAAAGAATTGGTGGAGTAAAATGCAGAAAAATGGCGTGGCAGAATGATAACCGGTTAACTAATGTTGCGCTGGCTTGCACACCAGCTTACGATGTCGCGACATCAGGAAAATTAAAGGAAATTACGTGTCGCGACAAGGACTCACGTTAGTACCGAGGACTAACCGCCAGAGACTTGAATGATGTCGCGACAACATCGTGATGTCGCTACAGCGCGATGTCGCGATGAAGGATGGAGGTCGCGACAAGAGTAAAGACTCGCCTATGACAGATTTGAAGATGAAATCGCTAGACTTAGCCTGTCGCGACAGAGGACCGATGTCGATTACCAAAAGCAACCGCTTGAAGCCTCCAGAGATAGTTGATGTCGCTGACAAGAGATTACGTCGCCGACATAAGACGCGTGTCGGGCCAAGGTCAAGTAGCTTTTAAGTCGATGTCGCGACAAGAGATTGATGTCTGAACATCGTGAACGGTCAGCTTGAAACTCGCAAAGACATGTGAGCCGATGTCGCGACAAGGGATTGATGTCGGCTGTTGCAGCGCACACTCGCTGAAAGTCGCAAAGACATGGAGTCGATGTCGCGGATAAGGATTGATGTCGATTATCAGAACGAATAAATGAAACCGCAGAGGCATAAAGTGATGTCGCGACAAGAGATTGATGTCGCGACATAAGAAGACATCAGTTGAAAGCTGCAAAGAGATGAGCTGATGTCGCGACAAGGGATTGATGTCGCTGGCTACAAGAAGACACCCGGCCCAAAGCCGCAGAGATTCGTTGATGTCGCGACAAGAGATCGATGTCGCGAAGATGGACGTATGTCGCGACATCGATTCCTTTTGTCGCGACATAAGATGCCTTCAGAAAACAGAATGTCATGACTTATTGATAAATGTTGCAAATAAGTGCCAAACTAACTAATGTCGCGACAAGGGATTTGAGGTCGCGAATCGAACAAGAATATGGGCTACCCACTTGGAAATCCACAAAAGAATGCATTGAATTGTATTCAACTCGAGAAAACCCATAAATAAGCAAATACCCAGAGAAAAAGATGAGGCAAGGCTAAGGTAATCGAAGGATCCGGTAGCCAAAGGCCGCATTTTATTTTTCTTTTCTTTCTTTTCTTTCTTTCTTTATTTTCTTTTCTCTCGCTTTCCGTCGTTATATTTTCATTAGATTATTTTCATTTTTCTTTTATTTTGTTTTATTTTCTCGGATCCGATGTTATCGCTTTGAGCAAATAGTTTTAATGCGTAATTCCATTCTTTTCAAATTACTACCGAATGTTTGAAGTTCGCATTAAATTTCTGGAATTCGACTCTTTCCAGCTTCAAATTGCGCTTGTTCTTATGATCAGAGGAATGTCGTAGTGCGTAATTCAGCACCGAGAAACCCGCTTCCATTAAGTGAATGCTATAGTCGACTCCCATCTTCCTATAGTTGTTTCCCAAATAGCCTTGTGAATTTCCGGGGCTTATGAATTCATTCTCGGTTATGGGTTTAATGTTTTTGATCCTCGAATATCGCTCTTATACCCCGCTTTAAGATTTGCTTATCGCTTCGATTTCAAGGAGGTCCTCCGAAAGGACACAAAGAAGGCATTCCCCAGAGTTATGAACATTTCTTGAAGGTATATTTACTCTCTATTAGAGATCTAATGAGTTTTTGTAAGCTTTACTTAGATAAATTTCTTCCTACTGGAAATCAAGAAGAGTTGAATGAGTTATCAATTCCTAAAACAAGCAGAGAGTTCACCCCAATTCAATTAGAGCTAAGCCAATCCCGTGTTAGCTTAGATCTAATCAAGGAGAGGGTGATCTATTCTAATTTAGAGGAAGAGCAACCAGGAAGTTGTATATCCTTGCTTGACCGATAACTTGGGAGCTAAGGTTTACAGTCCATAAAATGGGTATGAAGTATTGCAAAAGAAAAATACCCAGATTAAGGAAATCCCTATTAAAAGTAGTCATCTAATTCCCTGTCTTCGAAAGAATCGTGAAAATGATAATGAACTGCGGGAGTGGAGATCCAAACAGATCGCTAAACGCCCGACGATTTTTTAAACCTAAATACACAAGCAATTTTATCGTTGTTAACTATATAGGAATTGATACTTCACAATATAAAGTTGTTCTCGGGAGTGTGTCCTCTAAAAGATAACTATTCAGTTTACTTATTTAACTATTCATTATTCTTTATTCTTTAGATTCCAATATATTTGATTGTTCATTCTTTTTCCTTATACTTGTATATTTTACAGCTTCTTAAGCTGGATCACAATGTCATGTTATAGTCCAAATAGTATGGAGCTTGAGTAGTCAGGATAGTTGATCTAGAATTCTTAAGATCTCTGTGGGATCGATATCTGGACTTATATCCATTTTATTACTTGTCGACTGCACTCAGCAGATAGGCCAAACCAAAATTGAAAATGATTTACTTAGGAGATTTTATTCATATAGTAGAAAGTCAACAAGTTTTATGCCAAGTGTCGGGATTCGCTTAATAAATTTTTGGTAATAGTGTCATAACCTTGCATGCATGACCGAAGGCTAACACCATGCGCTGCCAACCACTACAAAGAAGATTCTTCGCAGAGACGCCCCGCTCGCTTATAACATGTTGCCGGGCGTATCTTCTCACGTAATAAAAGTCATCCTTCCGCATATCATGATGATCAAATTTTATCGTGAACGTGGTAAAGAAATGGTTCGAGATCAACGAGTGGCTAGGGGAATGCTACTCAAAGATCCATGAAACAAAAACGGCTCGACAACATATATCGGGGATCTAGTCGAAGTTACGCGTGGACGAGGTACTCACCGACCAACCCTCGAAGAACTAGAACCCCAGATGGCCGGACGACGACCAACATTCAGCCTATATCTGCCCAAGCTAGCTGAAGACCTCAAAACTCCTTATCCATTTTTTACACGTATCAAAGACGCCTTCGGTGATGAAAGCAAAGTGCACATGGGAGGAATTTATCCCACTAATCACCATAGGTTGAACGTCACTCATCCTTCAAAGTCAATCAAACAAAAGATGAGAGCTTCGCCTAAAAGACAAAAAAGCCATCAACAAGGAAGTCAACAAACTCCTTCAGCGTGGTTTCATCGTGGGAGGTAGAATATCTCGTATCGGCTAGTCGATGAGCTTAGAAGTCATCCATTTTCAGTCCATTTTTCTGATTGATTTCTATCTAAAAGGGACTGATTTATATGCATAAATGTGGAACAACTCACAAAACTGCTATGCAGCAGGAAATTCAAGAGAAAGAGGATATTGCAGTAAAAGGAACAGAAAGTGGCTGAGCAGTAATGACACGACTGGTTGAATGATGTCGCAACAGGAGAGGTGCAAGAGGAAGAAAGAACCTGATGTCGCAACGCCTTGATAGTAATGAAGAATCACATCAAGGTTGCAACCACAAAACTCCGGGCCACGAAGCATGCGGCAATCAAGGTAACGAGCGTGTCGCAGAACAAAACTCCGCAAGTCGTGCAACCATAAATTAAATGAAGAACAAGACATGGCGCGCCGGCTTACCATTTCGAGGTCGCGACATAATCAAGGTCGAAAGCAAGAGACATAGAGGTCGTGACAAAGAATAGAAGTCGCGACATAAGATTTCAAGAGACTGACATCAAGTCGCTGACATTTGTGAAGAGGGTCGCTGACATTAACACTAAATCAGGAATTGTTTTTGGAGTGAGTATCAGAGACAACTTGCAAGGAATTAAGGTCGCGACGTCATTTAGATGTCGCGACCAGAATATGAACCTTCTTTGGGAAGAATGGATGAGTGAGTAGACGACTGATGTCGCGACCAAATAAAAGCTTCTGCGACGTATGCTGAGACAAATGATGTCGCGACACCATTTCGAGGTCGCGACATAAGAAGAGCCAAAGGATGCTAAAGACAAGTCGCGACCAACTAAAAGCTTTTGCGACGTATGTCAGATAAACAGATGTCTGACACCATTTCGAGGTTCGACATAAGAAGAAATAAGGATGCTAAAGGCAAGTCGCGACTCCAAATAAAAGCTTCACACAAATGCTTAGACGAACTCCATTTCGCGACAAAGAATCGAGGTCGCGATATTAACAACAAATGGGCCAATTAACTAAATCCACAAAGAGTACGCATCAAAGCAAATTCAACTCGTGAATCTCTATAACAAGCAATTGCTACTTAAGGAAAGCAAATTTCATACAGAACGAGATCTCGCAGCCTCCAGGCTCATGTATTTAATTTTCTTTTCTTTGTAGTTATTTTTAGATTAGATTGTTATTTCTTTCAAATTTTGGATTTGACTAACTGCTAAAGTAGAAGCTGAATGCGCACTTATTTCTTTCAAATTAATGGCTGATCGTCCGACCTGCATAAATTTTTGGAATTCGGATTTCCAAAGGTCCGGACGACAGTTGTTCTTGATCTAAAGCCATTTTAGGTGTAATAAAGTAATTTAGAAACCCACTCTTCCATTGAATAGACTCGTTGTTAGAATTTATCTTTCCGCGTAAAAATTATCGTGGTTACCGAATCCTCGCTATAAATCTACTACCGGGTTCTCGAATATTCAGACCGGGATCCCAATATAAGTGTCCTATACCTGCAATTGGATTGTTTCATGCTCTGGTTTCCAAGAGGCCCTCTGAGTGACACAGAGAAGGCATTCCTGAGAGTAGTGAACAATTTCTCAAATGTATGCGAACCTGATAATGGAGATCTAATGAGCCTTCAGGAATGTAAGTCGCATAAATCATCTTCACTGGAAATCGATTGAGTTTCGAATGACTTATCAATTTAACAAAGCAGAGTTCATCTGATTCAACAAGAAGTTCAACTCATGTTAGCAAGTGAATCTAATCAAGGAAATGATGAATCTGCCCAATTTTGAGGAAGAGAAATGTTAGTAAACCCATGCTATACCTATGTCTTGTGAGCTGGTGCTTCACACCATGTTCGTGATATGAAGTATTGAAAAAGAAAAATACCCGTAAAAGGCAACCAGATAAGTAGTTATCTAATCCTCTCGTCTCGAAAGAATCAGGGAAGATAGATGATGAACAAGGGCCGTAAGGTGAGAGATCCAACTCCACTACCTTATTCCTGGACAGGTTTTAAATCTGTGGTTCATGAAGAAAAGTTACAGAGTAGTCTGCAGGAATTGATGTTTCACAATAGCAGTATTTTCAATGCTCCCTTTAAAAGATAACTATTCAGTCTGAATTTGTTATTTTAGATTTTCATTTTTAATTCATTTTTGTTATTAAGTCACTTTCTTGGTTTTTATTATTTTAAGGTTTGCTAAGAATATTTCAATCGCCTATCAAAGTCCAAATAGTATAAAGTTCAAGTAGTCGTAGAAGTTGATTGAGAATTCTTGAGATCTCGATCGACATTCGACTTAAATCCAATTTACTACTTGTTCCCGACCTATACACTTGCAAGATCCCGGATCAAAATCGAAAGAAAATGATTTACTCTAAGGAAACAATGAATCGCACAATGTATATGAACACAACAAACAAGTTTCATGGTATTATTGTCGGGGATTAGATAATAGTCCCTGCACAACGCTTTATAAATTTGTATAGGTATTTTGGTCCATCAACAAAGAGGTGAACAAGTTTTTGGCGCCGCTTGCCGGGATCGAAAGAATTGGTGAATCAATATTCGCACCAAAGCTTAAATTAGTTCGACATAATTTATAAAAGAAAATAGAAAATTTGCAAAAATATATCCAACAAAGAAGAGTTTAGCAAGCTACGTAAATTTTTGTAGAGCTTTTCATGTTAAATACAATTTTTGGTATCACTGACTCCATTTGATCTCAGTATATTATAATTTCAGGAGTTAATTCATGCACAGGAAGCAGGGAGCTGAATTGTTACCACTAGACATTGAGATCGAAAGAACACTTAGAGGGCTAAGAAAGGTTAAGGGTGCAGAAATAGCAGAGATGGCAGATGAAAGATTAACCGGGGCAGTCAACCAGGAATTCGCAGCATAAGTACCTCAAGAGCGAGACACTATGGAGGACTTCTGGAGACCAGTTATCCAAGATGAATACTAAGAATGAGACAAACAATGAGCAGATGCTAACAATTTTGAGCTCGTTAGCTCCCCGACAATATGGTTCAACAGAACCAATCTACTGTGTCACTCCCTTCGCAGATCCCAACGAACACTTGACCCGCTTCGAGAATGGCCACTACGCTTAAACTTGAATGGGTGTGAGACCGTAAGTTATTGTCAGCAGCTTGTTTCCATTCTCTTTAAGAGATATAGATGCATCATGGTTTGACTCACTACCATATGGATCTGTTAATACATGGGAAGAGCTGATGGAAGCTTACCTGAGCAGATTCTTTCCTCCATCCCTCACTTCTGAAAGAAGAGGGGAAATACATTAATGTGTTGGGAAGACGAGAGTCTGCACACCGCTTGGGAGAGATACAAGAGGTCAGCCAAGAGATGTCCCATGCAAGGGATAGACCTGAAGACAAAATGACATCTTCTACCACTCCATGAATTATACCTCAAAGGTATAATAGATGCAATGCAGGCGAGCATCGTAAGAAGAAGAGCATAAGAAGCAAGACAATCGGACGAGGATCTTGCTAAGTGCAACATGAGACTTCCTTCGAATCCAGTGAGCAAAGAATAAAGCATGAAATGAATTGAGCTTAATAAGATGTTCTGCCATGGAGGGCCAAGCTTCGGATGGATTTGATGCATCGGCTCGGATAAGAATGCACTCAAATGAGATAGAGGCTGAAAGAGAAGAAGAGTAAATAATGCCGAGGGCTGGCCAAGAGGGTTCCTATGTTGAAGGAGGCTAACTGCTTGAAAGAGCACAGAGACGCTTCAAGCCTAACCCCAACCTCAACCATTATACCTCAAAGATTAAGGAACCATGAGAATTTTTATGGGCGGAGGAGACAACACGTCCCAAGACATGGGCAAAACTTTCAGCAAGGGTATGCTCCACCGAGGTTCCAGGAGCAACAACAGGGAGAGGGCAGAAATGAATATCAGAGTCAAAAAAGGACCTTTGAAGACCAGATGCTGCAAAGCTCATGGGGAAAATAAAAGTCAAGAACTTCCATGAACAAAGGTTCACTGAAGCTTCAAAACCACTTCCAAAATTTTCTAAACAACCACCAATGCCTCTCTGGAACCCGGAAACGCAAATAAGGCAATCGTCCTAACCCCGTAATCAAATTAAAGATGCTTTTCCCAAAGGACAAAGAAAATCCGAAGATCGCATGGCCGTGCGCCTTAGAAGGAAAAGAATTGTAGAAGGAACAAGATCGATTAGTTCGGCACCTATCACATGCACCGGGAATGGATCGGGATTCAAATAATGTGTGATGCCATGATTTCGCAATGGAGCCGTATTGGGGCAAAGAAAAGAGAAGATATTCGTGAGCCATATACTATGCTAGCAGAACCTTTCAACGGGGGCTTCCAAGAAAACCATTCAACTACCGGTACGTAGATACCTATAGTTTTTGCTTGTGAGAAATTCAGCCATACATTTTGGGATCCCATATTATCGCTCACACCCACTATGCAAAGAATCAAATATCCGATGTCGAAAAGGAAGCCAAACCAAGACTCGATATGGTGTTGTTACTACAAGAGTTTGATCTGGAAATTAAAGATAAGAAGGGTTGTGACAATGTGATAGCTGATCACTTGTCCAGAGTAGAAAAAAACAAAGTAGGAGAGGAGAAGGAAGAATTAATAGAGAACTTTCCAGATGAGCAACTGTTTAAATTGTCATTCTAACTCCCATGGTATGCTGATATCGTGAATTACTTGGCTTGCGGGAGTAAAGGCCTCCCACCCGCCTACCAACAAAGAAAGCTTCCTAATCCCATTATGTATTACATCCGATGAACCATTGCTATTTAAAAGAGGTGCTGACATGATTATAAGAAGAGGTGTGCCGAGGAGTGGAATACGCAAAATTTTGAATGAATGCTACATCACTACATGGGACATTTTTCCGGGAGAAAACGGCTCATAAGATACTCCAATCTTGATTTTATTGGCCCACTATCTTTATAGACTGTGCTGAATGGGTCAAATTATGTGATAGATGCCAAAAGATTGGAAATATCAGGAGCATAAACGAAATGCCCCTGCAAGGCATATTGGTGGTGCAAATTTTTGATGTATGGGGAATAGATTTTATGGGACCCTTTCCCACCATCATTTGAAATTGCATACCGCCAAGAAGGATTGCGGTGTTCAAGTGGGTGAAGCAATAGTCATTCAAGCGAATGACGCTAATACGTAGTGAGTTTCTTTGCAAAGGAACATTTTTGAGCAGATTCTAACACCCAGACTATCATCGCGATTTGGGGAGTTTCACTTTGCAAACAAAATATTTGCAAAGCTAATGAGCAGGTATGGGATCAAACATATAATGAGCCTAGCTTATCACCCCCAGACTAATGGACAAGCAGAAATTTCCAATAGGGAGATTAAAAGGATCCTGGAAAAAGACTGTAGTTCGCTGTGAAAGATTGGTTTTCCAAACTTGATGATGCACTGGGCTTACAGATCTTCAAGATTCAAAACTCCCACGATGTCCCCACAAAGTGGTCTTTGGCAAACCATCACTTCTCTTGAACTGGAATATAAAGCCATGTGGGCCATCAAGAAGCCGGGAACTGATTTCAAAATTGCAAAGGAAGAGAGACTGCTCCAATTGAATGAACTAGAAGAACTGAGAAACGAAGCCTATGATAATGCTAGAATATACAAAGACAAGACAAAGAAATGGCATTATCAAAGGATTCTGAGAAAAGAGTTCGTGAGCAGGATCAAGTTCGCTATTTAACCCGATTAAGATTATTTCCATGAAGGAAATCAAAATGGATGGACCATAAGGCAGGCAGGCCGGGTACTTACCTTTGGAATTAATTAACACTGTGACTGATGTCGGGGAAGAATTCAAGGTTAATGGTCAAAGATCAAGACTATCTCAAATAGGGAGAAAGAAAAGGAAGAACCCACCGGTGAATTGAGAGAGAGAAGGCTTAAAACAATGAACCAAATTATGACTCCAAAACAGAGTGTTGCCACGGGAGGCAACCCATAGATTTTTGCTTCTTATATAGATTTTGATTTTTTTAATTACCATGATTTTTTTTTATTCTGCAGAATGGGATTTTGAAATAGGACTTGGTTAAGTCAAGATTTTGTTCATTTGTAATCCCTTTTGAAGTTGTTTCGCCACTTATGCAGATCCCAGAGCCTCAGGAGAAGGAACCACTAAAAGGAAGGATCCAAAGACTTCACAGATGAGCGACTTAGTGTATATTTTTTTCTCCTAAACAAATTCTCGTGGAAAATAAATAGAATGCATCTTTGAATTGTTGTTTTGGAGCATTTTATTGGATTTAAGAATTTGCAAAATTAATAAGGAGTGCAAATGCTCGATCATCATCAGTACTTAATAAAGTACGTACTAAGTCGCGACCAGATTGGTAAACTTAGTAAGTACCGAGGTGGAGAACAAGAGCACAAAGACGTGCTATGTCACGATTAAAATTTGAGGTCGCTGACAACATTTGGCCGCGACAAGAACAATTCCTTCCAGCAAAAGAATAGTGAAGGTCGCGACAACTCAATTATGTCATGAAATTACTGGTTGACAAAAAGGGGGTAGAAATGCCAGATGTCGCAACCTGATGATATATTGTCCTACCACAACTTACTTATGTCGCGACAAACAATAATAAGTCGCGACATAAGATAAAGTAAACATACAGGCAACTTTTAAATCTCGCCTCTTTATTAATGACGCCACAATTGGGCGGCCCAATTTAAGTCGCGATAAGCGCAATTAAATGAAGTAATAAAGAGTCCACAATAAGGATTGAATTGCAAATGTTGAGAAACTCCCTCCACCACTATTTCATTCCTTGAAGCAAATACAAATTTCTTCATCTTCGCTCTACTGCTTTTCAATTTTGCAAACCCTAGATCCAATTCTCCCTAAAAACATTTCGATTCTCTAAATGGGCTCTAACTCCTTCAAACCTTTAAATCCCAAATCTAAGCGAGATCATGGAAGAGTATACTCAGCCCGAAGAGGAAGTTCGTCAGGAACCAACAAGGAGAACTCGCCATCTAATCCATCGGTTCAACAGCTTCCAAGCAACAAGAGAGTGGGAAAAGAAAAACAAGAAAAAGAAGAGGAAGACGACCGCATCGGCTAGTTCTCCGTCCGGAAGAAGTACTGCGTCAAGGGTTTGGTTTGAAAGAGGCTTCAAGAACCATCTCCCCTTTTCATGAACTAATAGAACAAAGATAGTTGGGGAAACTTTTGCAAGCATCAAAGTCCGGATACGCAGCTAAAGAGTTCGAGAATTCTACCCAACCTCGTGGGGAGGAAGGGATAACCATGGCGTCGAGTAGTTTGGTGCCGATGGAGCGAGAACCACTGTCGAAATGTACTGAATGGAAGGGCAGAAGCATGGATCCAAATTCAAGAATATGATAGACAACCCCAACCGTGAGAAGATTACAAGAAAGTTGACGACAAGAAGGGAAGTGGAAGAAAGGAAAGGCTGAGAGCAAAAGACCATAAACAGGAGATTTACCGTAAGAGGCGGGCGGTATGGTTTTACTTCCTGGCTCGTTATGGTTCACCACATACCGCACGGCACGGAACAAGAAGCAATCATTCTTAGGCAGCCGAAGGGGTACAAGATTAATGCGGGAGCAGTCATTGAAAACTCGATAATGAGATACTATGAAGGGAATAAAGGGGTTTCTGATCCTCACCCAAGAACTATCACTTAGGCTATGTTTGAAGGCTGGTGAAAGGAACTCGGGAAGCAGTTAAGAAGAATGCCCTAAGGTTTCACCACTAACTCGACAGAGTAAGCAAAGGGCCTAGGAATCAAAAAAGAAAAGGGGATTATAATGTATGCATTCCAGAGAAGAAAATAAGAATGCAAAGACAGAAGAGGACACTCTTCGTTGCGTATCAAGAAGAAGAAGATCCAGAAGCACATCCAGAAGAGAACACCTTTATGTTTGCAGAGGACAGAGAACAAGTGATGAGCTTAAAAGTCATCTATTTTTGATCCATTTTTCTGTTTGATTTTCATCCGAAAAGGAATAATTAATATGTAGAATTATGAAGAAACTCACCAATTTGTTATTAGGTTGGAGGAAAGAAAGAAGAAAAGCAAGAGAAAAATGCAAAGAATCGGTGGAGTAAAAATATGTGTAAATGGCAAAAAATTTAAATGAAAGCAAATGGGTAAATCCAATGCTGCGCTGGTTTGCATTGTCCGCTATGTGTCGCGACATCGTGAAAATTCAAGGAAACTTGATGCGTGTCCCGGCTGTGCATTACAATGTAGGCAATCAAGACTAACCGTAGACTTAAGAAATTATGTCACGACAACATCGCGATGTCGCTGACGAAGATCGGCGTCGCGAAGGCGATGGAGGTCGACAAGAGAAGCACCTCGACGCTTATGACAGGTTCAAAAAGATGAAACTGGATGTGATGGCCGCCGTAGCCGCGACAGAGGACTCCATGTCGCCACACCAAAAAGCAATCCGCGGCCGCAAGGCCATAATCTGATGTCGCGACAAGAGATCGAGGTCGCGACATGAGACTTGCTCAGTTGAAAGCTACAATTCCATAAAGTGATGTCGCGACAAGGGATTGATGTCGCGACATCAGAAACCACAAGTTCAAGGCTGCAGAGACTCAAGATGATGTCACGACAAGAGATCGATGTCGCGACACTAGGAACGACCAATTCAAAGCTGCAGAGCCATCAAGTGATGTCGCGACAAGATATTGATGTCGCGACATCGAATCATCGCTGAAGGATCGCTAAGAATGCGAGCGCATATGTCGACAGCAGATCGGCGTCGCGATATCAGGAACGAACACTTAAAACCTGTGGAGCCATAGAGTGATGTCGCGACAAAAGATTGATGTCGCGACATCAGAAACCATCATTTAAAGGTTGCAGAGAATAAGGTTGATGTCGCGACATTGATTCCTTGTCGCGACATAAGGTGCTTGCAAGAAAACAAAGGAATATCATGACTTACTGATAAATGCTGCAACAAGTACAAACTAATCGATGTCGCGACAAGGGCTTGAAGAGGTCGACCTAAACAGAATACGGGCCATCCATTGGGAAATCCACAAAAGACTGCGATTGGAACAGAATTCAACTTCGAACCCTATAAATACGGTCGCTACCAACGTAAAAGCAGCTCGCGACTGGAAGAGAGATTCGCTGGGGCCAAGGCTCTTGTATTTTTTTATTTTTTCTTTCTTTCTTTTCTTTCTTTGTTGCTTTTTCTTTCCATTTTATTTTTAGATTAGATTAGGTGTGTATTTCGCTCTAATTTGATTTGAACGTTAGTCGTAGCGATTGAGTCTAATGTAGATGTATATTTCTTGTAATTATCACCGGGTCGTTCAATTCCGCATTAGCTCGGGATTTAACACCCGCTTCGATTTACGCTGGTTTTCTTGATCAAAGAAGCCAATACATGGTATACGCACTTAGAAACCCAGCCTTCCATTGAATTGAAGTTATTGTCGAAATAATCTTTCCCCGCAAGATTTCATTCATAATAGCCGAACTTCGCATGTTAAATCGACGGTTGGTTTTGGCGTGTTATTGAATTGGATTCCAATTTCAGTCTCTCGTACTCCATAACGCAGGTTGTTTCAGCTCGAGATTTCCGTGGAGGCCCTCCGGGTGACACAGAGAAGGCATTCCCGAAAGTAAGAAACAATTTCGGAAGGTATTTGAACCCGAGCATTGTCGATTCACGCGCTCCGTATATTTAAATCATCACATCCTCTTCGCCAGGAATCGAGAATGAGTTGATGAAGCAGGATATAAGTAGACAAAGAGTTCACCACCCGAATAGTGAATTCGATCCCGTGTTAGCAATGATCTAATCAAGGAAAGAGTAAGCTATTCTAATTTTGAGGGTGAGGAACCAGTTTAGTGCAACCTCAACAATGACTCACTAAGGAGCTTCAAACTGTACTCCATGTTGTGGGTATGAAGTATTGAGAAAGAAAAAATTTTAACAAGGCAACTAGTTTTAAAAGTAGTTATTTCACCCACTGTGTTCGAGAGAAACAAGTATGTGAGATGATGAACTGTGGTATGGAGATCCACCACACTATATTAACTTGACTAGTTTTAAAGTGATCCGTAGTTCGAAACCAAAAGATGCAAGACAGATCGTAGGGGAATTGATTCTTCACAATAGCTGATTATTCAATGTTTTCTTTAGAGATAATCAAGTAAATCTAAATTTGTTATTTTGATATTTCAATATTCACCCATTTATTGTTCATCCATTTTTCTTACATCATTCATTTCAAGCTAAAGCAAAATCTCACTATCGTATTATCGCCCAAATAGTATGGAGCTTAAGTAGTCAGTAGTTGATTGAAAAATTTCGGACTGTGGGATCGGAGCATTCGGACTTAAACTACTTTATTACTTGTCAATTCGTGCACTTGCAATATACTGGATCAAAACCACACGAAAAATGGTTTATCTTTATAAAAAAATATCTTTTAATCAAGTGATACTTAAAGAAACTCACACTCAATTTTAATGGTTTATTTACTGAGGATTAGACAATAGTCCTTGGGTAATAAGTCTCAAATTTGAATAGGTGTTTTGATCCATAACAATTTATTGATGTAGTCTTAACGAGTCTTATGGTATTGCTGCTCTGGGATTAGAGCAATAGTCCTTAGGGTGATGATGTTATACACTCAGGTACAATACTCCCATCCGCCAACAACAAGATGACGGAAGCCCCAGAAATTTCAACCCCACCGCCGCCTCTCCCTATCAGGAACAGAGATTTCCGAGAACCTGGTGAAAGCTCTAGGGGAGCTCAGGGGAATAATCAAATAATGGATGCTCGCCTATCTGTAAGAGAATGGAAGAAAGGGAAAGGGAATGGAGCCTCTAACAAAAATTCAGAGAAGAAGTATATGAAGCAGAGCTGAGAAGAAGAGATCAGCAATGGGAAGAAGAAATGAACAGAAGGGAAGAGCAGATGAAGGAGATCCTGGAGCATCAAGAGGAAAAATTCAAGAAGGAAATGGAGGAAAGAGATCACGATCTACTAAAGAAGTTGTAGCTGAGCCATGAGTCATTTTACAACAATCAGTATGATCGTGATTCTCAACTCCTAACAATCATAAAGAAAAGGGACTCAGATCAGGAAGCCAAGACTATGGAGAAGATCAAGGGATTCAAATTCCTCTACATGTCAATGTTCAAGGACTTAGAGAAGAGGATGAAGGAAAGAGATAAAGAGCTTGATGACAAAGATGCCTTCAGAAGAAAAGTCTGGCTTGAAAATTTGGATTTGATCAACAATAATCTTTCCAAATTTTTAGAAGTCATGACTGAAATGGAGAACACGATGAACACATTGGGGAAAAGACAAGATGATCTGAACAAAAAGGTTGGATCTCACTAACGAATTGATCCTGAAGAACAGGATAGAGGGAGACAAGAAAGGTTAAGAGAACTGAAATGAAGTTTCCCAAATTTCCTAATTTAGCTACCCTTGATCTGGATCCTCCCAACATCTTTGCTCCTCCCCCAAAAAGAAAAAAATAAATCTTCCCATTGATTTATCTTTCTCTTCCTCTCTTTCAGACTGTTATTCTCAACTTTTGCATCATATCATGAATAAAATAAGAAAATTTGTTAAAAAGGAAATGTTTGGTTGTTGCTTCGCAGCTAGATTGTATTGTTACTCATTTGAATTGTTAGAGAATAACATTAGGATTTAGTTCAAGAAAGAAAATGGCTTCGACATATCATAATTCGAACTAGTTGGAAGTAGTTTGACTAGAAGAGCTAAGTTTCGAAACACAAATAATTGCGCATATATGTAATGACATATAATTGAATTGAAACTCAAATTTCGCATAATTGACTTTGAATTTAGCTTCGATGAGTCCAAGATAAAGGAAAGTCATACAATTAGCTGAGCAAAATATATTTTTGAGTTTGTAGTATAAACAAGAAGCGAGGAACCCGTAATCCTTAAATCATGTAACTCTCATCAACTCGGGCGAGTCAAGTGACATCCTGGGTTAGTCACGTTGATCAAATCAATTCTAGAACTTGTTAGATTATTGATCAAGGCGAAATCCTAGGTGATACAACTAACAAGAAAATGATGGTCATCCTGGCGCTTTGAGCCATTTCAGCCACCCTATTATGCTTCAGATACACTTGGCTCCCCGGTTGAGCCAAAACAATCCTTATCTTCAAAACAAGCCATTAGAAATCCCAAGCCATCCTAGATAATTAATCCTCCAAAGAAGAACCTCAGACAATTCCAAAATTCAAAAAGAAGGAGGAAGAGATAAAGTTTGGGGGAGTATATATATTTTTCGGAACTAAAGGGAGGCAGCCACAAGAAGGTAAATAGAGAAAAATCTAAAGCAAAGATACAATTAAAAAAGAAAGCTTAAAGAAGAAGCTTGTCTTGTGGCTCAACTTCTTGAACAATTGTTCTTAGGGGTAAGCTCTAAATTAATTAGCACCCTAATGCCAATCGGTATGTGGGAGCTACTAACCCAAAGTTCTAAGAGTGTTAGAAAGCCTAAAAGACATACATCGGTAATTATTCTCGAATGGTGACGAGAGAAAAAGTTCCAACAAGCAGGAAGTACAAATGAGAAATGGGAATGAACGATTTTAAACAGAAGAAATCAAGAAGATACCCCAAAGATGAAGTTTGGGGAACTAATCTTTAAGAAATTGCAAGGAAAAAAGAAAGGAATAGCTAAGTAAGAAAGGAAGAAAGGGTTCTGGTAATCTTAACCTAAAAGTTCCACTATCCCACCAAAGCACCCCAAGTCTATATTAAAACTAAAAGATCTGATTGATCCCTAAGGCTGAATTACTCAAGGCTACTAGTGAGATCAATTATGAATCACCATGATAAATTTAAAAAATCATGAAAGACTCAAAACTACGGCTGACCTCAGGTTAAATCTACTCACTAAGAAAAAGCAGAGTGAAGAAGACCAACCTACTTTTCACAGGATCATTTGACGATATCATGAAAACAAATTCAACAATTTAGTTTCGTACATTGGATTGAAAGGAGACTTAATCTTCATCCGACTTGAAGCTGTGATATACATAAAAGAATGCAATTAGTTCTTTCACTAAATTTGGTTGCAACCTGAAAAACAAAATGGAAATGTCCTTGTTTGAGGACAACAAATCTTTCTTTTTTGTCGGACAAGCAAAATTTAAGTTTGGGAGTTTGATGAGCTAAAGTGTCATCCATTTTCAGTCCATTTTTTCCTATCATTTATCTCAAAGTGATCAATTTATACGCAGAATGCAATACTACCAAATCCATATGCAAAGAAATTCAAGAGAAAGAGGATATTGTAGTAAAGCGAAATGTAAAAGTGACTGGAAAGGTGAATGACACGATCGGTTGAATGATGTCGCATCAGAGGTGCAAGGGAAGAAAGAACCCGGCGCGCGCAACGCTACAAGAATGAAGAACACATCAAGGTCGCAACCACAAAACCGCCGCGACATATGGGCAATTGAAGTAGAATCCAGCAGTCGCAGGTCGAGCAACTCCAAGTCAGGCAACCATAAATTAAATGAAGAACAAGACATGATGTCGCGACACCATTTCGAGGTCGCGACATAATTGAAGGCCGAGCAGTAGACATGGAGGTCGTGACAAAGAATAGAAGTCGCAACATAAGATTTTCAAGAGACTTAACATCAAAGTCGCGACATTTAGAAGAGGTCGCGAAATCAACACTAAATCAGGAATTGTTTCTGGAGTGAGTATCAGAGACAACTTGCAAGGAATTAAGGTCGCGACGTCATTTAGATGTCGCAACCAGAAGATGAACCTTCTTTGGGAAGAATGGATGAGTGAGTAGACGATCATGTCGACCAAATAAAAGCTTCGCGACGTATGCCGAGATTAGTACGATGTTTTGACACCATTTCGAGGTCGCGACATAAGAAGAGCCAAAGGATGCTAAAGCACAAGTCGACCAATCCAAAAGCTTCGCGACGTATGTCGAGACAATGATGTCGCGACACCATTTTCGAGGTCGTGCGACATAAGAAGAGCCAAGGGATAAAGGCAAGTCGCTGGCATCAAATAAAAAAGCTTCGTGGACAAATGCTTAGATTAACCGATGTCGCGACAAAGAATCGAGGTCGCGACATTAACAACAAAACGGGCCGCTTAATCCAAATCCACAAAGAGGCGCATCAAAAAGTTAGGGGCTCAACTAACCCTATAACAAGCAAATTACTACTTCTATGAAAGTGTACCAAGGCTCGTAACGAGATCTGGGTGTAGCCCGAGGCCTATGTATTTTAATTTTCTTCTTTGTAGTTATTTTTAGATTAGATCGTTATTCTTTCAAATTTCGATTCGACGTTAACCGTTAAAGTAGAAGCTGAATGCGCACTCTATTTTTCAAATTACCGCCTAGATCGTCTCGACCTGCACAAATTTTGGAATCTCGGATTTTGTCCGATCTACGCGGTTCTCGATCGAAATCCATTTTAGGGTGTAATAAAGTACTTAGAAACCCGCCTTCCATTGAATAGACTCTTCATGTTAGAATTTATCTTTCTACGTAAAATTATCGAAGCTATTGAACTTCGCTTTATAAATCTACTTGCCGGTTCCTCAATATTCTCAGATCCGGGATCCCGCACGTTGTCCCAGCACCCGCACAGGATCAAGCTTCATGCTCGATTTCAAGATCTCCGAGTGACACACAGAAGGCATTCCCGAGAGTAGTGAAATTAATTTCAAATGTATGCTAACTTGATAATGGAGATCTAATGAGCTCTATGAATGTAAGTCGATAAATCTTCTTCTCACTTGAAATCAAGATTGAGTTGAATGACTTATCAATTTAAAAAAGCAGAGAGTTCACCTCGATTCAACAAGAAGTTCAATCCGTGTTAGCAAGTGATCTAATCATGAAAGGATGAACTGCTCCAATTGAGGAAGAGAAACTGAAGAAAGTGTAAACCCATGCTATACCTATGTCTTAGGAGCTAAGGTTTACAGTCCATGTTCAGGGTATGAAGTATTGAAAAAGAAAAATACCCAGAAAAAGGCAACCCAGATTAAAAGTAGTTATCTAATCCTCTGTCTTCGAAAGAATCAAAGATTAGACATGAACAAAGGTCGGTATGAGAGATCCAACTCAGATTACCTTATTCCTTAGACAGGTTTTAAATCTGTGGTTCATGAAGAAAAGTTACAGAGTAGTCTGCAGGAATTGTTGTTTCACAATAGCAGTATTTTCAATGCTCCCTTTAAAAGATAATTGTTCAGTCTGAATTTGTTATTTTAGATTTTCATTTTTAATTCATTTTTGTTATTAAGTCACTTTTCTTAGTTTTTATTATTTTAAGGTTTGCTAAGAATATTTCAATCGCCTATCAAAGTCCAAATAGTATAAAGTTCAAGTAGTCGTGTGAAGTTGATCGAGAATTCGAGATCTCGTGGATCATAACCTGACTTAACCAATTTACTACTTGTTCTATTATGTACACTTGAAAGATCCGATCAAAATCGGAAGAAAATAGATTTACTTAAGAAACAAATTTTTAATCAAGATAATAGATAAGGAACACAACAAACAAGTTTCATGGTATTATTGCCGTGAATTAGATAATAACCGGGTAATAACGCTTATAAATTTGTATAGGTATTTTGGTCCATCACTGAAAGAGGTGAACACTAGCCAATGTCGCATCAAAAGCAACCAAGCAAGTGGCTGCCTGCATCGACTTCAATCGACATCAACAAAGCGCGGCCCAAAGGACGCTTCCTTTTCCACGACCGACCCATCGCATGCTACACGCCATGAACTCCTCGCTTATGGATGCCTTCTCCGACTACAACCAGATCAGTATGGACCCAGGTGACCAAGAAAAAACCTCGTTCGTCACGGCGCAGGGAACCTATTGTTATCGCGGTGATGCCGTCGGGCTCAAGAACGCCAGGAGCTACGATCGCAGGGTCGGGTGAATCGGATGTTCCCGGGCTAGTCAGCACAACCATGGAAGTGTACATAGATGACATGCTGGTAACCAATTCACACGGAGCTCCACATAGCTCATTTATTCGAGGCGTTCCAGATCTTGAGAAACTACAACATGAAACTGAATCCAGCCAAGTGTGCCTTTGGAGTATCAGCCGAAAAATTCTTAGGTTTCATAGTCAACCACCGAGGCATTAAGGCAAATCCAGACAAAATAAAGGTCGTGCTCGACATGCCATCGCCATCAAGTATAAAGGAAGTTCAGCCCGACGAAAAGTAGATTGTCGCGGTCGTCAGTCCAGGCAAGTGACAATGCCAGCCTTTCTTCCAAGTACCGGCTAGCTGGGCCTTTCAATGGGATACGAAGTGTGAAGAGGTGCATTCTCAATGGAAAACGTATTGAGCTCTCCTCCCATTCTAGTAAGTCCTATTGAAGGGGAGCTCCTTACTCTATACTTAGCCGTGTCAGACTTCTCAACCAGCGTGGTCCTCGTCAGAGACAAAGAACGAGTAACACCCAAGCTTACTTTTATTACAATGTGCTTAGAGAGGAAATGAGCAGAGAGGTGTAAATTCAAGGATGGAGAAACTAATTTTGGCCTTGGTAACCACAGCTCGGAAACTCCGCCCCTACTTTCAGGCTCATACCATAGAAGTTCCAACAGAATACCCGATGAAGCAAGTGTTACATAAACCAGAGACCTCTGGAAGGCTGATGAAGTGGGCCATAGAGCTAAGCGAGTTCAACATCAAATACAAGTCGAAAACTGCAATAAAGGGGCAGGTCTTAGCCAACTTCATCATGGAATTCACCTCAGCGGAACCTACTGAGAATGCTCAAACAATGAGTGACCTCCCCATCTGGAAACTCTCTGTAGATGGAGCCTCAAATGCACAAGGGAGCGGAGCGTCTAGTCCCGCACCTCTCCAGGCTGAATAGAGGCTGGTAGTCGACTGTGTTCTGGACATTTCAAGCCTCCAACAACAAGGTTGAGTATGAGGTCGTCATAGCGGGCCTCAACCTCGCCCATTCACTGGAAGTCGACCAGCTAGAGGTCTGCAACGACTCCCAGCTGGTAGTAAGACAAATAGAGGATACCTACGAGGCCAAAAGCGGAAGGATGATCCTATATCTCCAAAAGGTACGAGATTTATTGAAAAAATTCAGTAAGCCGGTTCAAGTCGACATGTCCCCGCAGCGTAGAACCCGAGCCGATCCGCAAAGTTAGCGATAGCCTTGCCAGAAGACCTCGCAGATCACACACTGCCGAATACCCGCGTGAGCCCCCGTCGATCTCTCGCGACGTGGAGGTTGCCCGTGCTCGGGTCCGAGCCGAAGTCGATGGACCCCCATTTCGGGATTATATAATAGACGGACGCTCACCCACGACCCGAAAGAAGCACCAAAATAAATGACGAGGTCGCCTAGGGTTCACTAATCATATGGGAAGCCTGCGATAAGCGAGGGTTCTTCACACTCATCCTTATGCATCGCTGAAAACATCGAATACGCATAAGAGAAGTACACGAGGTATATGAAATCATATCTAGCTCGAGCATTGGCGGGTGAGTTAATCTGAGACAAGGATACTACCGCCTACAATACTCAAAGACGCAACCGACCTAGTCAAAAATGCAAGACTGCCAGAGCACGCAAGATCTCACGCTCATCTGTTCCTCACGGTCAATCACAAGCCCCTGGCCCTTCCAACAATGGGGTTTTGATATACTGGGACCTCTGCCCCTTGGGAAGGGCCAATGTAAATTCATCATCATCGCAGTAGATTACTTCACCAAGTGGGCTGAGGCCGAGCCTTTAGCTACAATCACGTAACGTAAGATACGCACTTTGTGGCGAGCCATCATATGCGTGTTTGGTATCCCAAGAGCCCCTGCAGCTCTGATAACGAAAACAATTTGACAACGCCAAATTCAGAGATTTCTATGCCGAGCTCGGAATTAAGAATTATTACTGCCCCAAAGACATCCACGCCTAACGGTCGCCAAGTCACCATCGAACCTCCTTAAGGCCGCAAAGGTGAAGCACTTGGGCACTGGAATATCTTAAAGGAAAATGGGCAGACACTTCCCGAGGTGCTATGGGCCTGCTGTGAGACAACGCAGTAAGTCAAGAACCCGAGAAACCCCATTCGCCCTGGGGCCTTCAAGACTTGCGATAGCCCTTGTCGAGGTCGAATTAAAGTCCCCAAGGATCGACTAGCAAATGTTGGAGCATAATGATTGCGCCTCCGCCTAAATTTGGATCTCTGATGAAACACGCAGCGTGTCCTAGCGTACGTAAGACTACCAAAGGAAGACGCTACAGGTACTACAACCAAAAAGTCAAAACCCAGAGCTACATGCCGAGTGGATTTGGTCTTAAAAAGTTACCGCTGAAGGAAGAATCCGAAGACATGGGAAATTGGGTCTCAATCAGCGGCCCCACATCATATCTCGAGTCATCGCACTGTGCAATTACGAGCTCCAACAGAGGAGGGGAAAATTTACAAAGATGCTTCGAATGCGAACATCTTAAACGTTTTTTATCAAGAGATCTTGGTTTGTAATCTTAAATTAAAGATTTATCAATTTTCAAGATCTATCTTCGACTATTTTCTGTTATATTGTTAAGACGTCACAAGCAATGTGACATATGATCGTAAAAGCTACACGCAAGAGAATGAGAAAGCTCAGCCATAAAAGAAAAAGTCTTCTCTTTATTCCAATCGATTACATTCATTACAATCATGGTGTCATCACATCTTGGAAGCACACAGCATGCGCCTCTCAAAAAAAAAAAAAAAAACTCAGAATAAAAAGGAAAAGAAAATGGGAGAAGGCCAGAAAGGTGGAAAAGAAGAGAAGAATAAAAAATGGATGGAAGGAGTTTGTGCAGAAGAAACAAAAAAGGGGAGAATGAGATGTGGAAAAAAAGATGAAAAAGAAGGAGAAGGAGAAGAAAAAAAGGAAGAGAGAGAAGAACAGAAAATGGAGAAGGCGACACAAGAAATGCGCCGCCCTCTCCAGACACATTCCCTAGCATGAAGCTAGGGAATAACATGACTCCCATAAAGGGGAGACTAGGGAAAAACACAACTCCCACAAGGCGTCCAACAGACCGAACTGCACCTTCGTGTGGATCCCCACAGACGACCAGACTTCAACGCTTCATCTCGCGCAGATTTCAGTTACCCACCAGAAGAGGCAGAATATTCAAAGTATAAACTCCATAGCAATGAAGCCGCCATTTATAAGAAGGCCAAAGCACTCAAAAAGTCGCACCAACGTTTCAAATTCTCCATAAATCAGCATTAAAGACACTCGCACCTTTCCAAGAAAATCAGAAGTCGAATGGCCGCACTAGCCAGGATCATTTTCGAACAGTTCCGTTTCACTCGCACGTGTCACGCAACTTGAGGAGTCGACGCCAAAGTTATATCGCCATCAGCCACTCGAGCCCGTGAACTCACTTTAACGAAGTTCGTTTACTCGCGACAGTCACGTAATCCGAAGAGTCGACTACCAGCTATATCGCCACCGCCACAATCGGAGTCTAATAACCACTTGACGCAGTTCGCCTACTCGCACGTCACGCGAACCTCGAGGAGTTAAATCACCAGCTATATCGCCACTGCCACTACCGAGCCCAAAGAAATTTCACTTTGACGAGTTCGCCTACTCGCATTGCGTCACGCAACCTAAGGAGTCGATCACTAAGGCTATATCGCCACTAGCTTCACTACTGAGCTCGCCACAGCCACTGCACGTTTCGTTTACTTCCCAAAGACAGGTCACGCAACCCGAGGAGCTCGACTCAGCTCAGACTTGAGATCGCGACTTCAAGCACATACCGAGCCCCACACTTAATTTTTGACGAGCACTGGCTTACTTCAGACAGGTCACGCAACCGAAGAGTCGATCAGCTCAAAGAGACACACTGGCCACGGGCCGCCCGAGTCAAAGAGCTCACTTTGACGGTTCATTTACTTACATTGTGTCACGCACCAAGAGTTAGGATCACTTATTAGTATCGCCACTTACGCGATAACGCCTCGAGCTCCAAGAATACTTCTTGACGAGTTCGTCTACTCGCACAGTCACGCAACCCGATGGGAGTCAAATCAGCTCAGTTATATCGCCACTCGCCCACGGGGCCCTGAGCTCCAAGCGAGTTCGTCTACTCCTGCACGCAGTCCGCAACGCACGAGGAGTCAAATGCATTTCGAGCTATATCGCCCTCAGCCGGCGCGGGCTGGCGTTAAGCTGTGAGTTACGTCTACCTTTCGCCGCGGTCACACGACACTGAAGGAATTCCGGATCAGTCAGAATATATAATAAAACCGACCCATGGCGCGAGCCAGTGACTCACTTTAACTGTTTATCTCTCTACCGGTCTCCTGGCTTTTCAGGAATCGATTCCACGACTCGGTGAATCAATAAGTGGGTGTGACTCATTGTGAGCTCGACCATTCCACGGACCCACGCGACTAAGAATCCAGTTCGACTCTCGGTGAATCATTGGAATGCAGACTATGACTCATTAGCAGGCTTAACCCATTCCACGGGCCACGCGACTAGAATCAGTTCGACTCGGCAGTGATGTCCGGGTTACGGTGGCGCGGTGTCAAGCTTAACCATTCGGCACGGGCCACGCGACTAAGACGGTTGACTCGAGCCAGAAATCGGCCGCGGAGCCGGCTCACGATGACATTTCAGCCATTCTACAGCAGCGAGTTTGGCTCAGAGGCGGAATCAGCGAAGCCAGAGCCAATGACTCACATTGGCCAAACTCAGCAGCCCAGTTCCCTGCCGAGCCCGCAGCCACGGAATCAGTTGACTCGGCCAGGCAATGTGAGCCCGGCTCTGCGGCGAAGCCAGCTACTGCGCACATGCCATGCAGCCTGTAAGTCCGGATCAATTCAATATTGCTCGGCTGAGGCGTGACAGCACAATTTGGCTCATTTGCTACTCAGGGCCGTAGCCTTGGTCGATTCAGCTCGAGGCTATCGACCCATAAGTCCTCCAGGCCCGTAGGCCTCGGTGGATCGAGTTTGAGGAGCTCAACGTCTCAACTCAGACGCTTGATTCAGATCGTGCAGACAAAAAGTCAATTCAATCAATGACGTACGAAAAGCATAAGTAGGCGAAAAACAAGGTGACCAAATGAGTTTCATTAAGGAAAAGGCTCTTTCATTATGTCTTGGGTCGGTGACATAAATATATATAAAAAGATATAAAAGAAGTCGACATCAGGCAGCGAAGGCGTGCCGCGGGAGATCGGTATGGGAAAGAGGGCGGGCGGTGAAAGTGGGCCTGGCGGGGTGCCGACATCGGTAATCCAGCAAAGAAGGACCTCGTCATCACCGCGTCGTGGGAAGGTGAAGTTGAAATCCGGGCGGATAGGCGTGCTGACCTTCTTACGAATGACCACCTAGAGCCCATTGGTAAAGCCTCATTTCGGTCTTCCGATAACCGTCCGTATGACGCAGTAATTTGCATTGAAGATCCCCACCTTTGACATGGCAACTCCTCGGTCGGGCGTTCCGCCGTTGTGCCTGGTCGCCACTCACGGCGAGCCTCATCCCTAACCGTCTTATCTTATGAATCCGTCTTTGATCGCATGCGGTTCTTCCTAGACTCCGTTTCGCCTTGGGAGTGAGAAACTCATCACAACCATCGAAGTTCATGCCCAGGCGGCTGCGGCGGTCTAGCCTCCATCAAGTGGATTACGCCTGACCCTCGAAATCTGTCCGGAGCATCACGAAGCTGTAGCCGGCGCCCTCGACTGTTAAGACCTCGTCTTCCCACCCTCGGCGTGGTGGGCGTAGTAACTGCTTCCGTCGGTTGGGCTTTCTGCTTCCTCGGTCATCGTTTGCTTTGGCCTCCTGCGTCGACATTCGGATGTGAAGCCACCCAGCCTTGTGGCCGAGGCGGCACGGCCGCGGCTTTCGTTTAGTTTGGCCTTTTCGTGAGCCCTTTAAATAATTGGCCACCCCTCGCTTGACCTGAATCGACACTAATCTGATTGGCGGTCGGCTGAAATCGGTCGGACGCGGCGAGGTATGGAACTTAAGGGTGACCCTTGGCCCCAAATCCTCATCCAGCGAGCCCAGCCTTCCCGGCCTCTTGAGATGAGTGCTTGAGAATGGAATGTATTTGCATGTGTGGCTTCGGCAGTGAGACCAAAAGAATCCGTCTCCACGATTTGGATTAGGATCTTTCCCCCTCAGCTTTTAGCCTTGAGAGGTGGCCTAACCCTCTTCGTTGGCGGACGGGCTGATGTCGGTGATCGCGTGGCTGCTCAAGCGGCCTGAGACTATGCCTCTACTGATGAGCCAGGATGGGGCCAGCGAACCTGGTAGCAGGGCCCTTAGCGGAGGTGGTTGCACGATTCGGTTCACGGACATGAGTAAGACGGAGAGAGATGAAGATACTGACTTGGAGCTTTGCTTTAAGCCATCGATCTCTCAGCCAATTAGAGGTTTTTCGTTGACTCAGGAAGCAGGGACAACGTCTCCATTGGAAACCGTCGTTCCCCTAGTGGGTTTTGGCCTTGCGAAATTGATGTGGCTTTCACGCCGCGCCGCGTAGTAGGAGCGAAGGCCTCGCCGGCTGACGGAGGCTCAATGGGAGAAACTTTGTGGCGGGGGGCGAGGCCTCGAAGCGATAAGCGGCGACCTTGAGCTCGAAGGGCGAGGTATCCTACTTGATCGTGGCTCCGCATGGGGCGAGAGGGCGCTCGGTGGCCTTGACGTTATGGCAGCGTTATCTTGGTGGCGGATCAATTGAGCACACGAGCATGACGGTATAAGTCGAGAGATACCCGGTGACCACGCTGAGTTATGGCAAAGCGAGAACAAACACTCTAGCGAAGATTCTGAAGGATGGTCAGGCCGGAGCGCCCAGTGTCATCCTTGTCGAGGAGGGTCATATTCGTTCACGTGCCCCAAAAAAATGATCCACTTCCTGTTTGTACCAGGAAGAGGAAGATCGGAAATCTGAGGCGCGAGCTAGAAAAATAAAGAAAGCCCTCGGATGTCTCCTTCGGGCTAAAAGGTAAAGGGGAGAAGCGAGGCTAGTACGGGGACAGGCCCCGTGTCACAAGAAAATAACAGACCAACCAAGATACACTCGACCATTGGGCACGGTGAGAGAATGAACCTTATTGAAGTCTTTGAAAAACCCCTTTTATGAAGGATCTGGAGGAAGCGGAGACCATTATCCAAAGGCCACCTTCAAAAGCACCGTCTTGAGCACACGGAGACCACGTAGAAGTGACGTCGGGGGACCATGAATGAGAGGGAAATTTGATAGCGTCTGGAAAGGGTGAAAAGCTTTGCGTCTTGGGGCGGAAGACCTTGCTGGAGTCCGGTTAGAGCATGCTGAATAGGCGAGATCTGCGGTATTCGCCCCCAGGGAATTTAATCAGGTTTACTTTTTCCGCCACCCTTATCGAGGGAAGATGAGGCACCCCTGCGGAACATCTCGAAGTTCAGCTGCAGTAGAGACGGTGGAGGACCACCAGTTCACATCAAGGCGGCCAATAATGAAGAGTCACCATCGATCGCGAGAGAAAGAAGAAACGACTGGACCCGCAGTAAGAAAGCAAATAAAATAGCTTGGCTAGCCACAAGCGCCTCGTCGTATAATCGGAAGAAAGAAACGAGGAGATAAGGCGTAGTGGACCCCGGGAATCTGACGAAGAAACATCGAAGCGGAAAGACTACCGCAAAGGTCTCGAGATCGGAGGCACCTTAAACGGAGGATGCTAAAGAGCAAAGGAAACTAAAGGAATGGGAGAAATAAGCGAAGTAGAAGAGTCATCATTATCATAAGACCTTGATAGCGACCAAGCCACAACTAGTCAGCCGACGGACACGTGGAAATTGCACAGATCAGACGTTTTCAACATACTGCATTACATGTACCTGAGAATTTGAGAACTGGCCCGATAGGGTTTGAAAAATAAGGCTCACAAGCCCACTCACCAGGCCCAAGAAAGATCCTAGCTCAATGAAACACGCAGGCCCACTCGCTGGAAAAACCTTGAAAGGAGGCATGCGGTGAGCTGTTCAGGCCTTTTCGCGACAGTGAGCCTTTTTGGTACGACGGAATGAGGGTGATCGCAGCTGAGGCGGTGTAAGTCTCCCATGGCCCTACGAAAAATAGAATAATCACTAATAATACGTAGTGCATACGTCTGACCGTCTCATGATAAGGAAAGAAAAGATAATAGTTCCATCGTCGACGGATCACAACTAGGAAGAAGATTATCCCGAATAAACTACTCTTTCTATATCCTTTACCAAATCAATCTGAGATAACAACAAAAAATATCCCATCAGTAGAATGAATCCACAATCACACTTACGTGCATTTGGTTGAACATACCTTACTATAAATACAGAGGTACCCCATCGGTGAAGGTGCGCCTCATACGCACGCATGAATTGGCCACGAGGCGAAAACCCTCGGCGACCCCCGCTTCTTTCTTGTTTTGGCGATCTACTTGACCCGGACAATCAAGCCTACAATCTAACCGCATCGGTAATCAGTCTAAATGGCGACTACCGCGCTCACAGCCCGATTCGGTTGAATGTCGTCAGTCTTATCGCGGCGATCTGTCTCCACTTTATTTCACTTTCCAAGGAGAAGCACCTCCCTCTTTCCTTCAAACCCTTGTCTCTTCCCACGATTTTCTTCCTTTATTTAATATCTTTTTCTTTTCCTTACTCTTTGAAGTACTCACTTTCATTTTATTCTCAATTTAATTTATCAAAATTCTCATGACATATGAACTTATTATATTATGGCGCCAGGTCATGGAACAGTAATTATTAATTTGCATAAGCGTTGTATTAATTCCAAGTTCTTTCTTGTTATTTTTATCTTTAATTTATTTTGGATAAATATCTTTTTACTTTTATTATACCACACAAGCATATCAAAGCGCTTTAGGGTATATTTTGGGAATGTTACACTACGGCTCCTATTTTGATAGTCGGAATGAGGACCCAGAAATTCTGATTGTATCTTTGTGATGCCTCTTTGAGCGGCTGGGATGTGTCTTGATCTGGAGTTTGAGAGGTTATGGCTTATGGTTCGGATAGCTAAAGAATCGTGAGCAAAATTACCACACATGATTTGGAGTTGCTAGGCCATTGTCTTTGCCTTGTGTCTTGGCGCCACTGCTTGTATGGTGAGAGAAGTTTTAGGTATTTTGGACCATAGAGTGAGTATATTTTTCACACGAGGCGGGACCTCGGCAGGGCAACCTGAGATGGATGGAGTAAAATGGTAATTTCAGTCAAAATCCGAAATTTTTCTAGATCTTGGATAATGAAAGCCGGACTTCACCCAGTGGAATCATCTCGAGAATCTAGCTACCACCGTATTGAATTTCGGCGTGAATTACGAGGCGATCGAATTTAGTTTTAATGTAAAGTGTGGTGTCATATGAGCTTGTGAGAGACATAATGACAAAAGTCACTGCTACATGCCCTTGTGACACATGTGCATGTGATTAGTGAGAGGATGGAGATGAATGGCTTAGATTAAGCCATGTGTCAAAAAGGCCCTTTAAGTCAAATTAAATGGACAATGATGGAATTAATTAAAAAAACTTAAAATAAAGAGACAAAAGACCACCTTCTTCTCCCATTTTTGCTAGAAAATGGGCAGTGAGTGGGGAAAGACTAGTTTTAGAGAGAGAAAGTGTGACTTATTTCTAGAAAATGGGTAGGTTCGTAGGACGAAGGCAAAGTGATGATACGCTCTGAGGGCTGCGCCGGACAGATTTTGTGGAGTTTAAATGACTCAAGAGGTAGGGATCTTTTCCTACTTGCTTTATTCTTTAATTTAGGCCATGTGAATGGATATGGATGTTCTAAAGTAGGGTGCGGTGTGTTTTTCATTCCAACAATTGGGATTGGTGAGAAAATCCACATGGTGGTCGTGAGCAGATCTTGAGCCTGAGACTCACTTTGCATTCATTAGTTTAATATATATTGATTTTGTGTTGTTTGGGTAATTCAAAATGAATTACTTGAATGGTTCTATGTCTTGTGTAGGCTAATTTTGGTGTTATTGTTATTGAATTGAATAACATAGTTTATGTAGATTGTTTGTTAATATATGCATGTAAAATATATATTAGCATGGTTACATTTAAGAAATGGCATAATCAAATTCCATATGCCTTGGGGCACCCTAGACGATAGTGAGTACATGACACGAAAATGAAAGAAAAGTGAAATGGTTGTAGAAGAAATTTCAAGAAATTTTCAGGTATGGAGGGTTATCCAGCGGTTCATCTCGGGCGAGACCCGCGACTATTTGGATTCCGGCAATTACCTCGGAAGGTTGTGATATATTCTACAAAAACTTCATTAGTAAATTTTGAAACGAAAAACCTTTTTTGTTTGAAAGCGTATTTTTCTACATTCGGCTTAGGCATGTGAAATTAAGTGAGGACTGAGACATAAGTTGGGCATGTAGACATTCAAGTAGGATCATGTATTTGCTTGAGTGTGTTTAGTTGTCATTTCATGCACTTAGGTGGGGTAACCTATGTAGGAAGTTATCCTCTTTGGGCATTACTCCTGCAACCGAGGATCATAATTTTAGTCTGAGGTGTATGCGGGAGGGCGGCGCTCACTAAAGCCAATTTTTCGGAAGAATGGGATTGGCTTTGATATCTTATTTTGTAAAACATGTATTAGAGACTCAATTTTGATATATATTTTGGTTAAGAATAATGTAATAACTCTTGAACTATTGTAATATAGTTGATGCTTATTTTTGAGTATTATTGATGCGTGACCCAATGCCATTTCCTCTCCACGGACGTTAAAGGTTGTAACTGATGCATTTGTAAAATGTTGGGGCAGTTCACTATATCTTAATTTTGAGCTAAATGAAGGAGTGCGATTTTGGATATCAAATCCTTAGTCTTGTGAAAAATGGACATTCTAATGAGTGTTCAGGATTGACATCAAATATATTCCGATCATTTAAAGGTTGACATGCGGACCCAGGAAATGAATTATCCTGTACGGGGGATTACTAACTAGTACCAGTTCACAAAGTGTGGATCTCTCGGAAGCGTAGGGATATTTAATTTGTAAATACAGGTGATCAGGCCAGAGCACTAGGGATTTGGTGGCTATACCGCCTCTTGACGGGGTGATCGAGTCTGGGGACGTGGAGATGTGGCCATCAAGGACCAGGGTCTGATGAGTGCGGTGTGGTGAGCCGTCCACTTGTGACTGAGTCTTTGGTATAGGGAGCAGGTCGTGGTTCCCCGTGTAATCTGAGAAGGAGATCCTCAGGTTCCACTCAGTTGATTCATGCATTCAGGTGGCACGAAGATCTATCGTGATCTTCATTGCTAGTATTACTGGAGCGGAATGAAGTGACATATTAAAGGTTTGTTAAAACGTTTTCTCGCGATATCGGCCAAGTAAAAGATAGACACGGCTGTGAACCTCGATGCACAGAGTTAGTAGAGTGGAAGTGGAACATATCCTGATGGATTTTGCTTGACCACCACTAACTGTGAACATGATATCGTATAGGTTATAATCTGGAGCGGCTCACTAATTCGGCACACTTTCGCGGTGGATGACTTTCCTGCTTTGGAGGAATTCTACCGTTGTATATTTGTAGAGATTGTCAATTACGCTTAAGTACAGTCTCTATCATAACCGGACGGGGATCCCGGTCGGCACACTTTTGGAAGAGTTTCATAGGCCATGGAATGGGTGATGTTGTGACAGTTTTTATCCAGGAGGCAGTGTTGCGGTCGGAGAGGGATCATATCTGAGGTTTAGAGGAGGACATGTTCGCAGGCAGTATCTTGAATCTTTAAGATGGCTGGAAGGCACTTACATAGATGGTCGCACATAACAATGGATTGCTCAGTGGGTATACAAAGAGGCTTGCCTGTGGGGAGGCCGTATCGAGTCAGATTTATTGAACAAGGTGGGAGAAAGTTCTATCAACTAGTCGAGATATGATTAGAACACCTGGAGGTTGGGTTTGATATAGAAGCGTCTTCACTTGGCTGGCCCGGAGTGAAGAGCTAGCAGATGGGACGGCGTCGACCTCTAAGTTGGCATAGGTGATCATCTTCTTGAAAGTGATGCTTAGAAGTGGTCGGTCGGTAAACAAAGGAAATGCGCGGGGTATATTGGGCACTTAATGTACTCGAGAAGGTGGTAGTTTTGCATATCGGTTAGCGCCTGCAAAAGTTTATTAGGTGTCCATGTGAGGTGTTCCCACGTCTCCATACTCAGGGAAATGCTCTCAAATCCGGCTCATGCTGTAATAGATTAGGGAGATTATTATTAAATCTGAGAGATGAGACCTTCGAGAGGACCCGAGTAGCGTGTCTTGGATAAGCTAGGATCCAGGTTTTGATAGAGACCATGAGACTAGTGAGAAGTGTTTTGGCAGCCTGCAGGAGTGGAGGCAATTTGGAGCAGCAGAGGGACCGATCTGAGTCACTATCTTTCATTTGAAGCAGGGGTCTGTTGTCCCCAATGAGAGTCTAATGTGGAACTAGAATGACTATTGCATATGCATGTGCTTGTGTGTGTGCTAGTATGTATGAATTTGGAATGAAATTACGTAAGGGAAGAATGTAAGGCAGGGAAGAATTGAAATTTTCAAAAAAAAAAGTAAAGTGTATAATGTAATAAATTGCCATAATAGTTCGCCTGGAAGCCTAGAAAATTCTACAAATTTGGATGGCGAGGCACTCGTCGTTAAATTTGTTTGAAATCTAAGCCTGACTACAAATCATTAAACCAATTTTCAGAATAAATCGCAGGAATTTTCCTTTGTAATTTTAAGGTGATAGATTGCGATATGGTGAGCTGATATTTTTCTGAAAATCTGGAAATCGGAAATGGCAGAGCTAAATTCAATTTTTAAAGCTAAATTGACTGAAAAAAAAATTTATTTTAGAGGAAGCGGATTCTGCATGAGATATGGACATTGCACCGTATCAAAATTTAAAAAAGGATAAAAGAAAAAAACAAGTCAAAAGGAAAGGAGGAGGCGAGAGGGAGAGAAAAGTGAAGCGAGAAGAGAGAGAAGAGGGAGTAGAGAAGAAAAACTTCTTTCCCAAGATCTCTGATAGGATTAATGGAGTTTTAAAGTGACCAAGTCGATTAACATCGAGTATGGCAAGTGCAACATTGGAGTTCATCAAACTCCCGGGAGTGAAATTTTCCTCTTGCGGTTTATTTCTAGCCTAAGGTCATTGTTGACGAGGTTTTCTTACAGAAACGTAGAGCGTAAAATTTTAGTCAATTTGGGATTGAATATAGGAATTTTGAATTTGTTTTTGAATGATGTTTGAATGGGATTGTTTGGCGGAGTCTGGTACAGGTTCAGTTGGTTTTGATAAGAGCGTGTCTTCGGGTTTTGTCAGTGTGTTTTGGTATCGATGGTCGATCGCGAACCATGAAGGACCACGAAGATGCCATATTTTATATTGGGTTCAAATTTGCAGCCAATTTATGGCAATGCTATTGAAAAAATAAATAATATGTTGTTGACGACAAATTCGTATTAATATGTATTGCTTGATGTATTAGCATGGAAGTTGTGATAAATGGATTATATGTAGAAATGTAATTATCAAGGGGTATAAATGTTGCATGTAGCTCTTATTATTCATGGCATGGCCAGCATGATGACATATCGTATTTATGCACGGGGACATCAACATATTGGGTTTGTGCATGGTATGAATCATCAGTGACATCGGTGTTGATACCAAGATAGGTGAAGTAGACTCGTACTTTGGGCGATCAATATCTCACGGTTTAAAACCGCAAAAAAATACAAATAATGTGTTGGGAGGAGGCAAAGAATGATTAACCCCCTCAGGTGGCACAGAACATGGGTGTAAGAGACTTTGTGTCTTGATCAAAATTCTGTCTGGGTGTAAGAGACACAGCGATTGTGGTGAAAGTTACATTTGCCCAAGAAGACACAAGGTCATGGTTATCCATGGGCTTAGGAGTTGTGTGATGGGAGTCGGGATCGACTTGGGATTACTTGCCCATTGGAACTTGCATTTGGGTCTGAGTGACCATGGGGCTCGTCTCAGTCAATGTGTCATTGATGCTGCAGTTGTGGTTGTACCTTGGCATGGCGTGAGAGAAGTGATGGTATTTCGGGATATGGCGTAAGACGATACGCGCTGGCATAGCGACGACATTCATGTAGATCTTTCACTTGGATGTGTATGGGTTGTTTGTCTGTTCTTATGAGCACTTAGGTGGGAGTAACCCTTGTAGGAGATTATCGCTCTTGGGGTTTTGCTCACTAAATCCTTTGGGGACCCTCGGGATAAAGTGTCACAAATATGAATGAGGATGGACCATGTGGGGTCGATACTACTTAATTTGAAGGACCTTGGATAGGCTATGATTATCTTTGTTATACAGTTGTATGTTGGGTGAAGGCTCCCCAGGGGAATTTGCCGATTTTTAATATGGATCCGATCATTGGGACTGTGGTGTAGTGAGTCACCGAAATCCACTGAGTGAATTATGGATTGTCGATCGGACCCGATTTGGGGGTCACAATAACATTAAATTACTTTATCTGAAGATAAATATCATAAATGCATATCTAAAGACATAAAATTAACAACTTCTTTCACCATCAAAATATTTCATGTATTTAAAAAAAAAAATTAAGACAATCTTATGGAATAAATGGAATTAATTCATTCAATCTATTCTTGAGTTTACCCAAAGGAAGATCATGTCATAAGCTTTTTAGTAAACTTGGAGTTTTTCACACAGAATGGACACACCACACCTGGTGCATTCTTCCTTGCAATTCAATTCACATACTCATGGATGAATTCAATAACAAGTTTTGTATAAGTTCTGCGTGATCATAAAATGACTCATAAGATCAAAGATTCATCTTTGTTTGGTGGTATGGGCATGACATAAAGTACTTATCTTTGTCTCAGCCAGCCCTCATAGGCCCTTTCCAAAAAATTTTTAGATACAACTCTGTGATTTCTATTACTTAGTTCCACTATTTATCAAAATCTGTCATCCTTTGCATGTTCTTAACTACTTCATGCTCCCACAATCTTTTATCATATTCTTTACTCTTTGTCGATGTTTTGGGATTCTAATGGTCTTTACTGACCTCATTTTTCTTGCCATATTTATGGTTAAAAAAAATTAATTAAAAAGTAGTCAATGATTTGAACCAGGGTCATTTTTAAAAAGATTGTGAAGGCCTTAGCCAAAAATCCTAATTGTCTTTAACAATCGTACTAATATGAAAATTAAAAGATATCCCTTTTATTTATTATTATAAGAATAATTATTATCTAAATTTTATTATTCCAAAAGAATATGGGGGCCCATTCAGACTTCCCATTGTGTTATATATATATATATATATATATATATATATATATATATATATATATATATATATATATATATATATATATCTACTTGATATATATTATTTGAAAATATTATCCGAAAATATTTTTATTCGAATATCCATCCACTATAGATATATAATATATTTTTCCCATAAATATCTATTCTAAATAACATTCAACCATGCACATTTTCTACTGAAATATAAAAAAAATGAAAGAAACTTCCTTGTATTCGGTGTGTATCCTGAAGATAATAAAAATTATCTAAAATTTATGGAAATAATCTAACACCAACCGAAATCCCTTTTCAAAAAAATATATACATATATATTTTCCTTTTTGAGATAACACGTCTTAATATCTCAGTCCAGAATCATATATAACATAATCCTTTTGTGCTAGAATCATAATTTGAGTATAGATCTGCATGTAGCCAGTAGCCACACATATTTTTTATGATATATATATATGTAGCATCATTTACGCAAATAATCTATCGAAAGTAATAAAAAAAAACACCGGAAGAAATGGAAGTGCCGAAGGAGACTATACGACTGCATCCAGTTTTGTTTCGACCATACTGGAAAAAATTTTCTCTCAAATAATACATATTATCCTAACACATGTTTTTCTCCTTTTTATTTATTTTTTAAAATATGAAACAAATTCGTACACTGTATTTTCAAATAAAATAACATAAACCTTAAGAAATATGAACTTGTATGAAACAAATCCGTACACTGTATTTTAAAAATGAAAATATAAAATGAATCTGATACCATTTGTTAGTTTGCTTCTCCGATATAAAATCGAATTATACGTAAATCGATGTCCAAGATCATGTATGCTTAGTCTATATTCCAATCACATCAATAAACAATAAATTGGTATTATATTTATCACAATGTAGACGACATACCTTTTGAATCCACAAAGAATTTGAGAGTGGGATTTCATTTAGTAGTTCTTGCTCTTTTTGATTTTAGAGTTTTTGAGTGAGTTTTTTTTCAAAGAGTCACTGTTTTCTTTCTTTCTTTTTTTTCTTTTTTTTTTTTAAAAATAACTTCTTTTGTCTCCATGTTTCCTCTCTCATTTGAAAAATAATTTAAATTATTAAATTTTAATTTTAAATTAAATAACTATCGATCACACATCATATGTGCCCCACGTGGAATATAAAGAACTAGCAGAACACCCTATAAATACTCCTTCAAGGTTATGGTTAAGTTAAATTTTTATGGCTTAATTTTTCATTTTTCACATTCAAGAGAGGGTGAGAGGAAGAGAGAGAGAGAGATATTTCTTACTCCAAAGCCCACCATTTGGAGTGTCAAAGTTAAGGGATGAAAGAATTTGGGTGTATGAGATATCTACAAACAGCATGCTTCTTCTTCATAAAACAAATTTAATTTAGGAACATCCAAATACGAGTTTCTTAATGATTCAAGTCATTATTCTATACTGCTTTTTGACACCATTAATTAATGTTGCTTTAGATCCCACTTTATGCGATCAATCACTTAAATATCCTACAATCCATTACATTTTGTGACGCCTCATTCCAGGGGTTTTTTTTTTTTTTTTACTATTGTATGAAGTCTGTCGCGATAGAGACTATCGTGCACGACCGGTCTGGTCTATCACGCGGGCATGACCTTCTCTATCGCGACACAACACAATCTGCCACATCAAGGCGACAGAGTCGTGTTCGCCTCACGCACGCAGCTGTACCGCACGACGCAATGCCTTGCCTTACTATCGCGACATAGAACGCTATATCGTGACGTAACTCTCTTGGCCCTTGCCCCAAACTTGGTCGTGACAAGAAAATACTCTGTCGCGACCTAATATCTCCTGTCTAAGCCAAACTCTATCGTGACGTGAAAATACTCTGTTGCGACATAAAAATCCCATCCAAGGCCAAATTTGTCGCAACATAAAGATACTCTGTCGCGACATAGAAACTCCTGGCCTTGACCAAACTCAGTCGCGACATAATTTCTCTTCACCTTGGTCAACTCTATCGCAACATAAAATTATTTTGTCGCGACATAAAAACTCTTGGTCTTGACTAAGCTCTGTCGCAGCATAAAAACACTCTGTCACAACATCATATCCCTACCCAAGGCCAAACTCTGTCGTGACACAAAAGTACTCTGTCGCGATAGAGAAATCCTTGCCAAGACCAAACATGTTGCAACACGGCGGGATGCAACTCTTGTCGCGCCATCTCGGGCTTACATTATCGAAACCTTTGTCACGACATTGTCACGACATAGAAGCAAGCATTGTCGCGACATGAAAATACAATGTCGCGACCAAGCAACTGCTTGCAGCTTGAGAACCATGTCGTGACACAGGGAACCCCTGTTGTGATAGCTGTGACCTAAACTTTGTCGTGACCGGGGAAACCCCTATCGCGGACCTAAAATCCTGCCCAAACCCCGGGCAATAGCCTTTTCCTGGCTTCCTTCACCTCCCACTTTCTTCCCAAGACACTCTAAATTATCGCAATGGCCTCAGCATGATAAAGGCAACACAAAAATATGGGAAAAACCTATCAAATTGTATTAGACAATTCAAAATGAGTTTTATTACAACTCTTTTCTTTAATATAGTAGAAAACTGGATAATTGTCCAAAATTTTTACAAAATAGAGAATAAGCCATAATCTGGCCTTCTTTGCCATTAAGGCCTCGGATGGACTCCATCTCCGGTGGCCTCTGGGTACTTGAAAATGTTTTTCATGATGGGGTGAGCAATGTCCAATAGAGGATTTCTCCTACAAGGGATACTCCCCACCTAAGTGCATATGCAATGCCATGACTTAACATTTATCAACACATCAGCAAAAAACATATGCATTTCTATATGAATGCTCTACGCCATGCTAATGTCCCGAAGCCCATCGACTTCACACATGCTCACGTCATGTATGAAAACCTTCATTTCCAAAACAAAATATTTTTGTTTTATATTTCAACTCCTCGACAACCTCCGAAATCGCTTTATTCAAAAGTCAAGGTGTCTCAAGGGTAACGAACTTTTTGGGGTCTCACCGCAGGCGTCGTACACCTTCTGAAACTTTCGCGAACTTTCATCGCTAGATACATATGTCTGACCAAGATTACAAGCTTTTCACCTGAGGTGGTGTTTATCCCTTCTTGCTACTACCCGACACATAATTTCCAACCGTGCGGCTCTAGGATGTCGTCCCTTTTTCAGAGCCCACCATTTAAACACCAAACACAGTGTTCTTTCATGTCATGCACTTACACCCATTTCACGCAATGTCCTCGTGCAAATGCAATGCAAAATGTTATTGCTTGTTTTTTCATGTTACATGCATGATGAGAGCTACATGCAACATTTATGATTTATGGATAATCATATGTACAACATACAATTTACATCCATAATACAACTCATGTAAATATATCAATTTCCGCATGTATCCACATGATTTCACACACTTCGCATGTCATTCAATCAAGCAACAACACACAAATCGAATCTTTCAAAGTGTTCAGATTCAAACAAGATATTACTAAATTTCAAGATACGGGCTCATGTCCAGCACTGACACACTACAAAATCATCATACTTAAGCCTGTATTTTCCATCAAGCACACCCTGTTTTAGAACTGTAGTTCTGAGAACAGAGAGGACCTAGAAATTGGTCCGAAATTCACCAATAGTTTGATCACAACTGTTTTTGAATCAGCCCCACCGTTAGGGCTACAACTCATGGCCATCAAATGGCCCTTAGACAAGGACTAACCAGAGTAGGAGAGAACCCCTACCTCTTGGAGTTTGACGAAAACTCCCGATCTTGATACCTACACGCAAGTCTTCGCCAGATGAGATAAACTTCGCCTCTCGCTCCGACGTAGCTGACCGGGCCACTTTGTTGGAGATCTAAGGAAGTGTAGCCAATCACTCCTCCGTTCTTCTCCCCCTTTCTTTTCTGCCTTTCATTTTTCTTTTCTTTCATCCTTTCCTCTATCCGTTCTTATCCACTACTTGATTTTTCTTTAGGGGTGTGACACATGGCCCCACAGTTCCTGTTTTCGCTTTCTTCGCAGCAAGTGTCATTTATGACACCTAACCCACTCATCACTTGATCTTTTCAAGACCACACATGGTCTCACCATGTGGCATTTGCCACATGTCTCTATTTTAAGTCATGATGCCATGTGGCGCCGTGTCACACGTTGTCATGCCATTTACCCGTCTCACCTTGAATTACGTGAATTTTCAACAGCCTCGGAATTCGACGCAATTCGTCATGGTAACTAAACTTCACGAGACGAATTTATTGGTGAGGTCCGTTCTATCCCCCAAGGTCTAGGGAATTTCTAGACTTTCCACATGTACTATAACGGCAATTTATCATTTTACCATTTTTCAAAAAAATTGAATTTTTTCTCAGGTTTTTACACATTTAGTCTCCTTGTGAACCAGTGCTTGTAATCTAATAAGGAAAACACTATTAGTCTCTCTATCATCACAAGTCTTTTAATGTAACACACTTTCCTTAAAGTGAGACAATTGATAAAAATGAAACTCTCACAATATTAATAAGAAATATTCAATGTTCAAGGTTCCATCGAATTAGGTTTTAAAGATAACTATGCATCGATTAGAAGATTTTCAATTGTTACTTAAGCATTAAATTCGTATGGGGATTGCATGGATTCCTTTTAAAGGCAAATTAGCATTTAGAAATAAACACTTCTAAAATGAACAATTCTATCTTTCGTTCATTCATTCACGGCATTTAATACTTGGCAACCAGTTGTTATATGCTAAAATTGCTAACCATATGGCAGTAGCTAAACCATAATTTTCAGTTCTCAACACAATGAAAGAAGCTGTGAATGCCTACCCAGGCATCCTCTTAGAGCCTTTATGAATTTGTTGTTATTTAAATATATATATATATATATATATATATATATATATATATATATATATATATATATATATATATATATATATATATATAAATTGTAAGCCTAGATAATTATAATCATATACATATAAAATGATAATAATATTGGATTAATGCCACAATCTTTATTTTATTTGCAAATTCTATATTCCTTGATGATCGAAGCCCAAAGATCTAAGAACTTGCTAGGTATTTCGTTTTTGGCTCTAATAAATTGTTGTAAATTTATAGTTGAGATGGGTCAATTTATATATTATATGTACTTTATGAAAATATTTTTTATGAAAAAATTACAGAAACATTAATTAACCTCTAAGTCAATGTGTGTAAACATTCGTTATGGGGCTTCTCTTTATATATACATTTTGGCTAGCTTGAACCCAATAGTTAAGCACTAGACTTGACCTGACTCCTATCTCTGTTCCCAAATCATAAGAGATCCATATAAAAATTTTTTATATATGACTTGGGTGATAAAAAGAGATTTAATAAATAAAATAAAATGGTATAATTAATTGGTTTTGGTTGCATCGCTTGATGGAAGCCGTGAAAATTTAAATGTTTAAATTTAAATTTTAAATCCATGAATATAAGGTCATTTCCCTGTTCATGAGGTTTCTCTAAGAAATTTTTTTTACCATTAAGTATTGATAGTTAGAGATCGGAAAAAAGGGTAAAAGGATATAAACAAATAAGATTCTATTTGAAGTCTCATCATTATGGATCCAAGTAAGTAATGTTAAATTCTTGTTTTTCTTATAATGTGAATATCATGAAATCAAAGATCCTGTGTATTCGGGTTATGCTAATGAAATTTTATAGAATCCTAAAAAGTTATTTTTATGATCGAACATGTGGTATCATAGCTTTATGGTTTAAAGATTCATGATTTTCCTTGAATGAGTTTGATTGTTAGAAATTTAGCAGACAGAGCTTTATAGGTTTAAAAATTTCTGTATTCATGTTTCTATCATAAGTTTCCTATGCATATGATGATGTTGGGTATTATGGAGATTAAGGCATTCACCGATGGAAGGAACAATACGGTTTTGAGGGAAAGAAGAGAAGCTTAGAAATTGTGGATTTTGCTTAAGAGGAAAAGTGGCGTGGCTTCATGGCTCTTTGTTTCTTTTCTCTCCTTAGGAGCTCGGTTTCGATCTAATAAAATATTTTTTTGTGTTATCATTGTTTGGATTTTAGTTGGAATTTAAGTGGGGCTCAACATACTGATTTAGTTGGAAGCAACCTTTTGCTATTGAAAATTAATAGATAAATACCACTTATCCTATTCTAAAATCAATTGATATAAGATCAATTGATAAGTAATGATAATACCCAAACACAGAAAACGACATCATGGGATCAATATTTTATCTGAATATAAATTTTATAAATTAATGTGGTATTTGACCAAAAGTGAATCATTCGTAATGGGGTGATATTATTATCATTATCCTTTGTTTCCTAAATCTATGCATTTGTAATATTGATTTGATTATGTTATTTTTTAATCCTCCCCGGCATCATGGTGGAGCTGGGATTTGAATTAGTTAAAATAATAACAAATAAACGACGAAAGAGAGATTCGAACCCATAACCTTAAGTCTCTCCTTTAATTTTAAGGGTTTTTAAACAATCAAGCTACAACTCATGTTGTTTTATTTTTGATAATATTTATGTATATAACCATCAAAAAAAATTTATTCAATCTAATATTCAAATTATGTTTATTCGTAGTCATCAAAATGTCTGAAACTTAATGTTTTGAATATCAAAATTATTTATATTATACAATTGAATTTACTTATGAATGGTTTATTAGCCATCAAAGTGATTGAACCGTAAAGTTTTATATATATCCAATTGTATAACATTATAATTGATTACTTAACATGAAATGCTTATAAATGAGATGATATAATGTCATATAGAATTTGACTAAATTGTTATGAATTAAGGGACCATTTCATTAAAGGTCTTTATAAATGTAGTCTCCGAATTCTTAGAGTCATGGATCGTCAGGCATTCACCGGGCCACTGGGCCACTGGGGCCACCACGGTAACCCGCAAACAAACAAGAAGACGATTTGCAGGGTTCCACGTCCTCCGATGGCAGCTAGTTTTTTTGGAAGACTGAGAGTCGGAACAAGAAGATATCTCAATCACAATGTCAGACTCATCCGGGTGTGATTCTTTTTCTTTTACGTGGAGTGAGTGGATCCACCTTTCATGGAGAGCCGGACGACATTTCTTCCCATAAAGCCAGAGGGAAGGCATTTTTTATTTCGAAGGATGACTTGTTCTTCTTTATGTAACCGCTTTCCCGAACGGGCTGTTGTTGGGAACGCCTTCCTATTTCGTTGAAGGCGGGGTGACTGATTCTTAGGAAAACATATACTTATATCATGGAGAGTCGGTCAAGCGCTTGCTTGTAGAGTCGTTGATCTGGGAAAGGAAGCATCCGGTGAAGAGGCATCCAAGGCTGTGGCGCGATTGGAAAGAAGGCTCCCCGAGGTGAGGTGCCCGGCACGGCGAAGAGTCACCAAGGCTCGGGCCTATTCCACCGTCCTTCCGGGTCGGCTAGCTTTGGTTCGTCCCATCGGGGCCTCGGTCGGCCGGAGAGGGCTAGGGGAACTCGGTCGAGCCCATGGTACCCCACAATGCCCTCCTTTTTCCCGGTCGAGGAGGGTGATCGCCCTGGCCGGAAAAAGGAACAAGCTTGACTGCCATATCATGCGAATAGTGTACTCATCAATGTTGTTGAATTTCAATGTGAATTTTCAGAACTTTTTTAAACTCGCATTAGATGCTATACCTACTGCTGAGTGAATCTCAGACTGGCGTCGCTATAAAGGCTGTAGGTGATGAGGTTCGGTTATCCTACCGGTTATCTATGTTCCTCTCGCCAGAGAAGGATAATTGAACGCCACGACTCATACTGTGGGATCATGGAACGAAGGATGATTGTGGGACGACATTCGAGCGTGCTTTCCAAGCATGGATCGGGCCAGAGATTGCATGGTTCGAAAGTGGAGTCGACCGCTCCTTGGGATCTGGTGAATTTAAAACTTAAATGGAATTCAAGACACCCTTGTCGAATCTCAAGTGTGGATCTCCCAAGCTTCCAATTTTCACCCCATTCCATCTTTCCTCTCTTCTAAATTTCACAGCACTTTCTTTCTGCCTTCCTATATGGATGCTTTCTGGGCTTTTGCTTTTTCTTTGTATTTCGGGTGTCTTGTAAGTTCTGAATGTTAGTTGGACATATTGTAATATGATTGCTTGGTAACAAGCATCGCTATGTAATGTCGAACACCTTTTTAGTGCAATTAATAAAATCGCAGTTCTTTGACGGCTTAATGTCTTATTGCAATTCTGTGTATGACGTATTCGGACATTCTGCCTAATTGAGGCTGGTTGAATATTATATAACTTGTTAATGGGCCGGCCGTTAACTTAATCGCCCGAGTAAAGGGCCTGGCTCGGGCCCACTGCCCCACTGCGGCCCTAGCACTCCTAAGCCGTCGCACTGGTTGAAACCCGATGCACGCATTAGTCATCAAGGCATTAAATGCGATCGCAGCCCCAGCGCCTAGATATATAGATAGGCATCATTAAGTCGTACTCTTTTCCCTTTCTTGTTATTTTGGGTTTATATGTTTTCCTCTTTGCGACCATCCACTACGACACAAAGCAGTGTAACCTCGTGATTCGTCGCGGCCATTGCAGCGGCACCGCGCATTCCATTTCACAGTAACCATCATCACCCCTAGTAATGCTGGACCGTGGAGTGGATCGGGTTTCCAATCGTAAAAGGCCTCGAAGGGAGGAGACGGGTTTAAATCTTATTCGCCCGAGCGCCCTTCGTCTGCCTGGGGTATGCCTTCGCACTCAATTAGGTATATGGCTAGAGTCTAATATTCATTTTATCTTCTCCATTTGATCTGCTTGTAGAATGGCGAGGGGTAAGAAACTTCCACGAGTGGTCGCCCCGGAGGGCGCCTCCAAGCGACGCCTTCTATAAGAAGCATCATCTCGTCCCTGACGATGGAGGAGTTAATGGCTTACTGCGAGGTGCCCAATAACATTGACCTCCAGTTGATGGATAGGACCGATGAGTCTACCTTGGGTGGAGAACATAATGGTGTGTTTTTTACCCGGGAGCACCTTGCAGCTGGGCTGCACTTCCCCATGCCAACCCTAGTCAAGCAATTTTTGCATTTCACCTAGACGCCCCCGACTCTTATCCACCCTAACGTCATTCGTATTTTGATCGGGTGCTGCATGTTGAACAACCTATACCAACTCGACCTCTCATCAAATTATCGTGTATAATTTATTTTCGAGAATAGGCGGTGGCGGCTCTGATGTTCATGTCTGTTATGAACCCCGACTTCAGGTTGTTAATGGGCTCCCTGACTCACCTAAGACGAAGGCGAAGGCGGATTAGTTAGTGAGGGGACCTCGATCTAGTCCTGCCCCCAAGCCTCGCCACATCAACCTGCCTCGCCTTCCAAGTGTGTGGTCATTGGGACCGCTTCCAATGGCCTTTCCGATATTTAGTGTGTTATGATGGACCAACCTTTAGGTTGCTTTTACGAGGGAAGGCTCACAGGCAGCCGGTGAACTGAAAGCAGAGAAATGAAGCCGAAGAAAATTGGTCGGCCATCAAAGATTTTCTGAAGGAGCGTCACTAAGGTTCTCCTCGACCCGCATAATATGATTCATTGTGAGGCGCAACCCGGCTCTCATACACCCTCCCGATCATTCCCCTCGACCGCCTTCTGACATTATGGAAGGGGGAGGTTTTGTCATCGCCGACCTACGCATTGCCTCGATTGAGCAGCCGCCTGGTCCCTCCGACCCAAAGAGCGAGGCATCAAGTCGGGTGCAAGGTGTGGTGCTAGAAGCGCATCAAAGTTCGCCGACTTCTAGTGAGGATTCAGTTCCGCCATCCCGCTCCCAAATGTGAGAACCAGAGAAGCCGCCTAACGACTCCGCTTGAGCGAGCGGTCGACCGCCTCGAGCGATAAAGATTAAACGGAATGTGGGCACGGCGACGGAATCCGCCCGGGTCCAAGGGGGAGGGATTTTTGTTCCCAGGTTAGTGCCACACACGAGGATTTCTGTGGATTTGGAGGAGGAGGAACTGGAGGAGCGATGATGGGGTCAGACCGTTATTGTCGTCGCAAGAAGAAGCTACTGAAGCCCGATGCCGGGAAGTCTCGACATCGCCCCTCGCCAGCCGCGGATCGAAGGCCGCCGCCGAGGAGGATCGAGTGCTTCATTATCATCCTTGGCTCTCCCGACCGGGCCCACGACAAACTAGCCGACGGGGTCACAGCTAAAGTCAAGAAGGTCGATCTAGTCCCAGTGCACTTCGTGCAATCCTTCCGACGGATTTAGGGTCAACCTAAAGTCAAGTTTATGCGTCCAGTTACCAAGGCCCATTAATGAGCGGATTATAACCAATCGTTATGTTCCTTCACAGGCCGAGCCTCCGAGAGTGGAAGTGACATCGACCTGGGCGGACGAGGTGAAGTATATCATGCGCCGCTGGGAGCCTTTCCACTGGAGAGTCCGCGCTCAACCACGAATTTGTATCCATTACGCTTCGATGTCGGTAGCCGCTGGGTATGGTCTGCGAGGACTACTGCGGACCATTCCCGCAGGGACCCGTAAGGAAGACATCCAGCGGATTATCAATGACGGGATACAAGTCTGCAACCATAACTACGTTCAATCGACTGAACTAGTAAGATAGCAAGTTTCGTTATGTGACATTAACGCCAATGCTTGATTTCCGTACTCCTAATGGGTTCTTTACAGGCCGCCGCTGTTATTCGGAACATAGCGTCAAAGATCACGAAGTTCAAGCTTCGTTTCAAGGGACGCCGAACGGCCGTGGATTATACGCCCGGCCGGGGAATGGCTGCGAGACGCAGAAAGCCAGCCAAAGGAGGCCGAAGCCGCGTGCCGCCGCCCCGGGAGTCGGAGGCCAAGGAGTTCACAAAGAGCCGCCGGCAGAGGTCGAGGGATGCGCACGCCATGAGGCAACGATGGGCCAAGTCGAGATTGAAGGGGCCGCACACCGAGCACGCATGGAGTCCGAGCTTACCCGCCAACGCCTTTAGTGGTCATGGGTGCCGCTTTACCGAAGGCGGAGTCCGAGCTTGAAGTTGCTCATAAGGCATTGTCCCTGGCGGGGGAGGCTTGTACAAAGGCTATTAAGAAAATATCGCTTGATCTGACGGTTTCCCGATTGAGCTCGGGACAATAAAGGATGATTTCTACTGTCGAAAAGGTCGTCGACAGAGAGGCGATGGAGGCCGAGTTCGATGCAAGCTTGACACGCCCACTATATTATGGTTACAGGTGTTTTTACACACAACATACGCAGGAGCAAGCCTCAAATCTTGAATGGAATGCCTGATCCTTCAATTCCAGAACCTATATCCCTTGCTAACCCCGCGTCTGGGTACCTCGGCCTAACGCTCCACCCATCTAACGTTGCTGGCAGGAGGAACGCCTGTGGAATAGGTCCGACTACTGGCCTGAGAGGAGGCGGCACTCTTCGATGGATCCTACCGTCGGACGGCCGAGGTTAAGGGGACATCTTCATAACTAGTGGCCTCGAAGGTTTCACAGGCTTAGACTTATACTGCTCAAATGTTTTTACACCAAACAATTTACATCCCTTTCTCTTCTTCGCTATATTTTGTTTGATGCCTTCTTGTACTTTGATACCGGCCGTCTCCCGGGTTTGTACTGATTTTTGTTAAACACACCCATTCGAAATGCCACATGTGGCGTAGAAATCATCCGGTGGTATGAAGCCGGGACACGTGGCACTGTGGTCGCCTTGATAGGGTCATTTTAACATCGCGACCATCCGGCTTTTGCATCTCGACCAGCCTAGATGTTATCTATGCCGCCGGACAGTCGCTTATCGCGCCATCTCAAAGCTTTAAATTCAACCAAATTAGATGTTACCTATGTCGGGCCTGGATATGTCATTTTATCGCGCCATCCGGCTTTTAGATTTGACCAAATTATATGTTATCTATGCCGAGCCTGATAGGTCATTTTACTATGTCATCCTCGGGCTTTTAGATCTCGACCGCTAGAGGCCATTCATGCTAGTCGATAGGTTATTTATCACGCCATCCGGCTTTAGATTTTGACCAAATTGGGGATGTTATCTATACTGGGCCGGATAGGTCATTTTACTACGCCATTCGGCTTTAAATTCGACCAACTAGGATGTTATCTATGTGCCGGGCCTGGAGAGGTCATTTTATCGCACATCCGGCTTTTAGATCGACCTCAGAGCAATGAAAAATATGCTAAGACATGTGAGTAAAGTAAAAATAAAGATATTCTTTTATCGATAATACCTTCTCGGGTGCATATGCTCCACATTCTGGTAAAATAGGGTTCCATCCGTTTATCTATACAGTAGATCCGGGCTCACACGGTCAAGGCCACGACATAAGGTTCTTCCCAGCCAGTTGGAATTTCCCCTACAAAGCTGGACCTGACAAGATTCGAAAACTTTCCTCAAGACCGTATCACCCTACTAAACACCTCCTGGCCTCTTCTGCACCTCTCTCCACTTCTCCTCTCTCTCTCTCCTCTCTCGTCATATAAGAGAGTCTCGCCAAGCGGATTTGGTAGGACATTATGCAAATTGTTGCGGCTTCCCGCAGCTCATCACTCATGTCTAACTCCTAAATATTGATTCCTGCGATTTTCTCGACTCTGGGCGTGAATGCCTCTGATGGTGGGCGCACTAATTTGGTAGTGGATAATCTGGCTCCATCCCGTAGTGAGCGCAAAGAAGATGTCGGTTGGCTGGCAAAGGGTTCCAGAGGGGCCCAAAAGCACTCCCAAGGAGTGTTCTAACGCGGGCTTTAGCAGAGTTCAACCGCTTTTCTTCAAGGCGCCAACGTTTTGTTGGGAGGCTTCGTCGCTATCAAGCCATGGATACCGAGGGGTAGAGTATAAATTTTTTATCTTCACTCCCGCAAAGTCCCTGAAGAGGACTCGGCCTATCAAATCGCGCCCATTATCTGGACAATTTATCGATCTTGGGATGCCGAACCGACACAATGTTTTTCCGTGATGTCCGAGTAACATTCTATCTTTGATCGACGAGAAAGCTGCTAGCCTCTATCCATTTATCAAATAATTTGGTGAAGAACCAATAATAGTTTCTTTTGAGCTAACGCAGTGGGAAGCGGACCGACTATATCAATCCCCCATTGAGTGAATGGCCACGGGCTAGAGATGGAGACCAAGCTCTCTTCGCGACTTGATTTCAAGATGGGACATTCGCAGCAAGGGTCATATTTCTTAACATAATCTATGAATTTTCGACTTCATGGTCACAATAATACTCCCGAGTGTGGAGCCCTGTGCTAGAGTTCTTCCTGGTGATTCCCACATATGCCTTCATGCAATCAACTAATACATACTGCCTTGCTCTAAATAGATTATATCGCAATTCCGCCTGGTGGATCGTTTAGATAGCTTCCGCCTATCATGGAGAATCTAGCCGAATGGATCCGAACCTCAGGGGCGTTGTCTCTGCCATTAGGTAGTCTCCGGCTATGTATAGTCATATGGGGTCCATCCAGACTGGAACTTCCTCTATCCGCTTACTGGGCATGCAAGACGAGGAGTCCTATTGACAAGAGATAGGAGAAATACTGCTTCTCTTATCTACAATGAAGGAAATGTTGATTTTTTAAAGCATCGCCCTCATTGCGATTCCGGGGACATGTTCAGTTTCCGTGCCGAGAGGGTATTTAATCGCTTGACTAAGGAAGCATACTCGCCATTCGAGGATCCCCTGACTCGACTCGCGCAACTGTATCCAACAACTAGTCGGTGAACCTTAACCCGAAGATTGTCACACCACGGTGAGGCGTAGCCTGAGTCCCGCTATCATGGCTCTCGTGACTGATTCGCTGTTGGTGGCGCCAACCCAACCGCATCACCGCTTCAATCCTCCCATTGGGAGGCATCGCGTACTCCAATGCCCAATTCCTGGGCTTCTATTCCGGAAGCCCCTGATCTTACGCTGAGTGTCCACCAGCCCGTTTCATCTGGGCGTGTCCGGGTCATGATTTCTGACGATGAAGTCACCAAGACTTGCCCCTTTCCAAAGCCTCAACTCGGTACCGGATGCCATATTTCCGCTTAATTCCACGCCCAATCCGCCATCCTTCCGACATATCGTGTCTATGAATCAGGCTCGAGTGGAAGATCACAGCACCACAACCGAATGAGCCCGGTTATGAGCGGAGTTTTGAGCGTCAGTCCAAGGCTGGGCGCAGCCTGCCTCGAGGTGGCTATATCCGGGTCTCCGTCGGCTAAGGATTTGTTTAATAAAGAACACAAATCCCAACTGCGATCCTCCCACATTCCTAAATGTATGGCGCCATCGCTATATCAAGGCTGCTAGGTGGAGGTAGAGTGTGTCACCGGCTTCCTTGTCAGCAAGAACGGGGCCTGGCCAGTATTACATGATTTCCATGAATGCCCTGCCGTGACTCTCATTCCATTTTGGGTCCCATGGCTCCCCGAGAAGGCGAAGAGTTTCAAACGGTCCGTGAACCGGGAAATAAAAAGCCTAAGAGCGGCCAACTGGTCGATCATTGCTGGATCCCCTTCTTGGAGCTGGGGGCCGGTGATTGCAAGATGGCCTTAAGCTATGCAGGATTAGCCTCTATTCCCCTTTGGGTTACCATAAAGCCAAGGAATCTGGCGGCCACGAACTCGAAGGCACATTTTTAAGGGGTTCCGCTTCATACCATACTCTCTCAGAGGTCACTGCTCGCGCCGATATGCAGCTGCGGATTCCGGCACCGGCTTGATTTTACCAACATATCATCAATATAGACTTCCATTAGCAATGAAAATCTGGCCGAAACATCTTCGCCACCAACCTATAAGAAGTGGCCCTGTGTAGACTTTTAAGCTTCCAAAGGCATCACATCAGAACAGCAGAACCACTAGGAGTGATGAAAGATGTTTTTTCCGCGATCCGTGGTGCATGGGGACTTCGTGATATCCCCGAGAAGGCGTCCGTAAAAGATAGCATACCGCGGCCCGCCGGCCGCCCACAACTGGACGGCGCGAGCGTAGGGAAGTCAGTTTTTCGACAAAGGCCAATGGAGGTCCATGTAACTACACATACTCTTCATTTGTTCCCCTTCTTCGGGGACAACCACCACGCTGGCCACCATTCAGGTACTTAACTCAAGCCCGATAAATTCGTTTCACGGGGAAGATTACTCCACCTCATTCGGGATGACCAAGTGGGCTTATCCGATGAAAGCGCCCCTCACTCACTCCCGACCGGGCCAAGGCATCAGGCGACATTTAGTCCGTGTGAGGCGCATGGGGCTTATCTTGGGCCATATCTTACATGGGTCCAAGCAAATACATCGCCTTCAACCACAAAGACACATGGCACATTCAATCTCCTGACAGAGGGTACTAACATACATCCGTTCTACATCAAGGGTCGTGGTTTCTAAGGATCAATCGCTACGCTCTTCATCCTCCAAGGCTGGCCGCGATGACTGCGGATTGCTATTGCTGAGGTTGATCCTCAAGGGATGTTCACTAGGAGCACTCCCTGTTCGTCCCCCGCATTAAGACCGATAGCATTGTCAGGCGGGCTAACTAGCTTCCTCAAGGTCGACTTCTGCCCAGACGCAGCCAAGAAGCCGACACGGCAGTACGCGAGGGTACTCCGCTTTCATGGGTGTAGCCGCCCGACCCAGGATGGCATCAGGGATGGGCCCCAAGTCCTCTACCACCGAGAACAAGATTACCGAAGTTATCGACCAGCCCCCGACGAAAGGTGATGTCCCCTAACCGGTTAATGTGGTAGCCCCATTAAAGTCCGACAAAAACCCTACTAATGGAACCCAGATGATCAAGCCGGACTCTATCCGCTAAAGGCTGGAGGTGTAGTAAACGGCTAGAATTACGGGGATCGACGAGGACCCCGGTGCACATCAAACCGGTGAATACAAACAATAAGTACAAGTGCCTCGTAATGAGGGTAGCCGACCCGGTAGGTTAATGGGAAAGGATATAAGGCCATTAACCCACTTAAACTCCACTGGATGTTCTCTGCACCGACGGTTCACCCGGCCTGACCGAGGTCGCCCGGAGCATTTTTTTTCTCTTCTCTCGCTGACTGAGGAATAGCTATCGGCTCTATCTCCCAATATAAAGTTGATATTGTCGAAATCGAGGGCATGCTCATATCAACAACAACTGGTTAACCGGGCTGGAGCGACTACTACCCCCGTGAGTCGGGCTCGAATATATCTTTGAGGTGCCCACCGGTCAAGTTTTCCACTAGGAATTTCTGCGGCAAAGGGTTGGTTTTCAGGGCCATGGTCCCTAAGTGATAATCACACCTTAGGGATCCGCTGGCGCTTGGTCCGGGGCCGCCATGTGTGGAGGCTAATGAACGGAGGTCCCGAATAAGGAGGTGGAGCCGGGTCATAGGAGATTTGAGAGGAGGAACCGGGGGGCTCTTCCTTTTCGATCATTCTTCGTGGCGCTTCCGAATTCTTGTTTGGCCACGCTCGCTCATCGAGCTCGTGGTCGGCTTGCCACTCGGGTGGTTATCATTACAATTTCACGAGGCGTCTGGAATGTTGCCTTCCAAATGAGAATCGACCGCCCGCCGAAGACAATTCTTCCATAATTGCGGGCGGATCTAGGGATAATGACTGGAAGAACGGGGTGGCTAACCCAAAGCTTCTTCGGAAGTTTTGCAATACCGCATCCATACCGTAATATCAACTGCTTAGATACTTCGTCTCGAACTCGCCAGAAGTCCCGAATGGATTCGCTTCTCCCGCTTCGAGGATAACCTCGAGGAGCCACTATTCCCTTTCTTCCCAACTACACGTATAATAGGAGACAAACGCGCCCACAACTCAATCGAATGAGTTTATTAACCTTCCTAAGCTCGTGGAACCAAAGCAAAGCCGCCCTCGAGGTCGTATCGGTGAACACTTTTACACGTAATGATCGTCCCCGCGCTGAGGATCATCGCTGGTCAAATGCAACATGTGATCAGACGGACGGAAGATCCGTCGCATACGGCGGTTGACCGATGTAGAAGCCGCGTGGAGTGGTCATAATCTAGGAATATGTTGATCGAGGGGAGAGAAGAGCATAAATGTGGTCCCCTGAGGGCTGAGGAGAAAAACATGTGCAGTGGCTAAGAGCACCCGGCGAGGTAATTTCGACGACGGGCGGGGCTAAGCCCTCGGTCGCCGAGAGCGCATTCATGAGTCGCTCGACCGGCGCCGGTCCTGTCGGCTTCGCACTAACGCTGGCGCTGCACCATGGATCGGGCCGGGTCGACAAGGGGCCTTTTTCGATCGGGGATTCCACGGGCGCTCGGGCGATGGTGAACGCCGTGGGAGCCGGAGAGTCATTTCTGAGATAACTTGTCATCCGTCTGGGTAGGTCAATGTTGTCGTGTACAACCCAGCCTCTTGCCTTTAGTAGGACGAGATGGAGGAAGTGGGCGGGGAGGTCCCCGTGATTTCTTGGCCTAGTAGGCTTCCAATCGAGTTCGTAGGCACTCGTTATCCTCCCGTAATCGACTACAGAAATTACAAGAATCTCGAGCCCACTCGCTCGGGCTCCCCGCTTCCTCTTGTCTTGCCTCCATCTCTTTGCTCTAGAGGAGGAACTGGTCTTCAGGGGGAAGGTTTGCTGGGTTGTTGGACATGACAGTGAGTTCCGACGGTCCGGTGGGATGTTCAAGAACGGAAAAGGCTTCGGAGATCGGGAGATCACCTAGGAGCGGGTGTACCCAAGCTCTTTGTATCGCCTAAGATTTCGTCTGCCGCTTTCCTACGTGACAATACGGCAATCAGAATCAAATTCTCGTGATTCGCTGGATCGTCGAGGCATTCACCACCTGAATTTCCCATTTCTACAGAACCTCGCAAACAAACAAGAAGACAAAGGTGGTGTCTCACATTCCCTCCAAATTGGCAAAAAGTAGTTTTTGGAAGATCGAGAGTCGAACATCGCTATCTCAATCAAGAATGTCGCACTTCATCCGTGTGATTCTTTCTTTATGGAGGGAGAAAGGGATCCACCTTTCATGGAGAGTGAACGCATTTCTTCCCATAAAGGTGTGGGAAGCGCCGCTCTTATTTCTAAGGATGACTGTTTTTACGAACCGCCTCCCGAACGGCCATTGGTTGAATGCCTTCCTATTCCGCTAGAGGCAGGGTGACTGATTCTTGGGAGAACATATACTTATATCATGGAGATACAGTTGGCAGTTTCGTTTGGTAGAGTCGCTGATCGGGAAAGGAAGCATTCGGGTGAAGAGGCATCCGAGCGCCAAGGTGCATCGAGAAAGGAGGCGTCCAGGTGAGAGGTTCTGGGCACCCAGCGAGAGTCGGCCCATGCCTCGGGCCTGTCCATTGTCCCTGGGACGGGCCGGCTTTGGGCCTAGTCCCATCGGCCCTCGGGCCGGGTCGCTAGGCTGTGGGAACCGAGCTCTGGCCCACGCACCGCTGCCGATAAACTATTTATATGAATTATTCATTATGGATGTTAACATTTTCACAATATGATGCAAATTGACACTCACGAGATCTCGAGATATTATTCATATAAATCTAAATGGAACTTATTATATGAGATTTCTTTCAAAATCTCTAGTTTACACGCAGGCAACACATTTGAGATGTCTATGATTTGTCATATTATATAAACTTTTGATATTTTCCATATTTATAAAGTCTCATTAAAATTGTATTATGGTTGTGATTATATTATGGTTTTTCCAATAAAATTGTATGTTTAATTTTATTGATTTATCACAATATAAATGTTTGTATGATAATTGTATTATCATGTATGAGTCCATGACATTTATGGTATGTTAGTCATTAGAATGACTACACTGTGTTGGTTTGATAATTGCTTGTTCCATGTAAATATTGTGTTACGCAACTTTTGGAAATTCATATAATTTGAAGTTTGTTAGTCACCATAGTGGCTGAACTTGAATGTTCTATGAATTTCAAATTAAGGAATGTATAAAATATAGTTCATTGCAACATTTTGAAATTCGTTTAATGTAAATTTTGTTAGTCACTGTATAAGAACTTGAATGTTCCATTAATTTCAAATTGAGGAATACACACTTATGCTATTCAATTACTCATTCCTAGCTTATGGATGCTTGTAACATATTTAAGTACTTGATGAATGAGTACATTGAATTTCATTAGTTATAAGATATTTAAGAATCTTCACCCAGCGTAAACAAACCATCTTATGAATAGAACATTACGTGATATATCTTATAATTTTGTTAGATTATATTTTGTATATCCAAAGATTACAAGTTTAATCTTTTAACATAAACTATGAAGAATATCAATTAAATAAATATGTACTAAAAACATCATAAAGGTATAATATATTACAATATCTACCCAAAGGAGAGTTGTAGTATTTGTATCGTTTTGAAATTATTTATTTGAATCTGATTATGAGATTTTGCTTGCAAATGATAGTTTAATTTTATGAAAAACATGATATCTTATGTTGTATTATTGTCATCACATTTGCTTATTATTTACAATATCAAGTTCATTGTTCCTTGAATAAAATTACTTTGATTGAAAAACTTATTAGTATCATCTGTACCTTTGATGATATGCAAGAAACAAGTAAGTCTTTATAATGACAAAATTAAAGATTAATCTGAAAATGATGGATAAATTTTCATTTTATTTTGTTTTAGTATAGACTTCTGCGCATGCGAGATCAAAGGAACAATGACTATTTCTTTTGAAAGGAAACAAGACTAATTGATGAATGCATTTCCTTGAAGAATTGCAAAGAGATCAATGATTAGGCCTATAAGAGCTATGAATGAACCAACTCAAAGAGGATTCTTATGGCATTACTGGAATAAAAAAATAAAAATAAAACTGAATGTTGAGTATCACATTATCGAAATTTATGGATGATTAAATGATTGCCCAAAATAAGTTTATGGAAATACCAAGTTATGGTTGGTCATTGATCAAACAAAATGAAATAATGTAATGGAGTCTTTAGCATTGCTTGAGGTAAGTCAGTTTTCTCAATGAAAGCGTGGATTTAAAAGAATAGTTGCTTTTGTTCTTTTATATGATTCCAATCATATGTACTAAAGTTTTCTTTTAAATGATCGACGATTAGCAATGATTTTATTTCTAATATGATGAGAAATATTTATGTTCAAAATACCTTAATGATTTAAAATGCTTGCTTTAAAGTTGAAATTGTTATGCTTTATGTTTTACTCATTTATGACTATAATTACACTTATGAATTAAACTTTTATGGTTTTCACATAATGATGTTTAGAAGCAAGCATGAAGTTAGTTATAGTCACTAAATTCTTTATCTACTTGATACTGTATATATCAAGTATAATTATGATAAATTTTAATAATATTTAGTTAAGAATATGCAAGTTCTACATAGCTTTGATATAGATTTATGCTTTAAAACTCCAGAGTAATTCATGATGATATTAAACTTTTATAATATGTAGTTCATTAGAAATGTTTACATCAATGGAAGTGATAAGCAAGATGAAATATGGTGAATGGAGGTATTGATAAATTATTCTTGACTTTATGACTTTAAAGAAGCGTCAAGTATTTCGAGAGGTTAAGCAAATAATTTTAAATGAAGGAATATCATAATCATTATAAAAACTTTTCATGTTAGAGTTTAATACGAATATTCAACTTCTAATTTTATTAATGTTTCATGTTTGTTTCTTAATTAATGTAAAATATGAGCCAAGTGGGAGAATCTTATAATTTCATTAAGTGTCTCATATCTTTATGATTGAGTAATGTTTTTATGATTAAATTTAAGAGACAAACTTGTATAGCTACCAAATAAAGTTACATGAAAGTTTATTGAAGTTAATATATCGTGATGTTGATAGTTTGTTTATGATATCTTAAGCTTTATGATATCATACTATTCTCTTGAATTTAAGAACAATTCATTATCTCCAATGAATAAATACAAAGATTCAATAGGAGGCAAAATTTTGATTATGTCTTGATAGCTATTAGGTGAATTTATTTTTATCGTGATTAATTTATGGAAAAGATCTCAAATTGATGATAAAGTATATAAAAGATAATATTATGTGATGGGGTATCCGATATGAAGAATGTAAATTATTAATTGTCTCCATAAAGTATATATTTGAAGGATTTTGAGATATTGAATGGATTGAGACAAGATGAGATGTCCCGTATGAAGTTACATGAATGTTAGATTGTCTTATAAAGAGTATATATTTAAAAACTTTTGGGTTATCGAATGAATTGAAAGTATCATGATAGAGGAACCTTAATGATTCATGTTTCTATTTGCTTTCAGATTCAATTATGTTGAATGATAGTTGAAAATTTATCTTTGTTTTTTGTTCATATTAATTGATGATTATATAAAAGAAAAATATTATGTAAAGGTATCATTATCTACTATCAAAATATGTATTATGATATACTATGTCACAAATTATGGATTATGATTGTAGAATATTATTTGTGGACTGAATTTGTCGACTTTAAGGATCAAGTTGCTAAAAAGAATAGATTTCATTTCACTTCTCTTTCAACAAAGAAATGCTTTATGATTATTGAGGACATAAGGTATTTGTTGTCAGATATGAGATAATTCATCAACAAGAATGTTAAATTTATTAATAATGTGTACAACTTATGTTATGAGACTTAATGATGAAAGAAGGGTTGCGAAGACATTGAATGCTATGGAAATTATTATGAGTCTAAAATATAAGGGTTAGTCTCATGATGATTGCCCATTAAATTTGAAGCTCAATTATATATTTTGTAAATTTTTATATCCGCTTGTATACATAATTGCATTCGATGAATATTAAAAGAAAGTCTTTAATAAAACATTATTGTTAATTTTTCATACTTCTACTATGTGTCTTGTTATGTGTAACACCACAAATTTTACCCTAGTAGTTTTAAGGATATGTTTAGGTATAATAAAGTCAAGTTTGTATTTTTCGCAAATTTAAGTGCTATGTGAAAAAGGCACACTAGTAATTAGAAAATTAAGGACCCAAAGGACATAAGATAAGAAGGTCAACAGTTATTTTGATAAGTTGAACTGCAAATTAATGAAGTGGAAGGACTGTCTGCAAGGGCTAAAAGTTGTGCCCAATCCCTTAAGACAACAAATCTCAGGGAAAGAAAAGTCTTCATTTTAGCTTGGGAGCCTTGTGGCATGCAAGCTGGGGAGAATATCTGATTTTTAGGTTTGCTTTCATTTTGCTTTGGGTCTCACTGATCATAAAGGAAGAAAGAAAGAAGAGAAGCAAAGGAAAGTTGATTTCTTTTGAAGATGTCAAGAAATTAAGAAGTTTGAAACTATCCAATCATTCTTTTTGTTATGTTTGCTGGGAAAAAGTAAACCCTAACTCTTTCCATAAATGTGTTCTTGGTTGGTTTGAGCTGGGTTTTTGTGGTTTGTTTTTGTTTTGTAGGAAATTTACTATGAAAAGGGCAAATGCCATATTTCTAGAAACCCGACGCTTCTCCACCTAGGCGAAGGAGTGCTCACCTAGGTGAAGGTCTATTCGCCTAGGCGAACCCAAAGCCCCAAATTTTACAATTTCTACCTCAACTAGGAGAAGGCTACTCCTTCTTGGAGTAGATCCTCGCTTACGCGAAGGTCCCCTACGCCTAGATGAACCTACAGTCCTATTTTTGTTTCCTTTATTCTGTTAATTCTAAAAACCATTACTCTTTTGTTCGGATTTCCAAGAAGTATAATTAGGTATGAAATTGTATTAATTGAGGATCTTAACAAGTGAAAAAAAAAAAAAAGATTCGTACATGTAGACAAGTTATATGATCTTAATTACTAAAAAAAATGTATGTGACATGGATATAGTATCATTATCGCGCTAAGGTGCAGCGAACCTGCTTCGCATACTTTAAGTTTCTTGCCTCATTTTTCATGTTATATAAATACAAAATGTAATTAAAGAACAATATAACATGCTCTGATACACATATAAGTGTATGCCTGCTTAAGACTAAATAATGAATGGGAATAGGTACCTTGATTAGGTACCTCCAACACTCTGCTTAGTACTTCTAAGACTCTGCTCAAGCACTACAACACTCCTTCATAGTGCAACGCATTTCTTACGCTACAGATATCGCTCTATTTGTGTTTCATCACCTCTGCTCAAGATTATATCGCACTCCTATACTCCACAGATGTGTCCCTCCTCTATCCATTATTACCTACCTATACAAGCAAACACTTATATGATATGTATCTGAACAATGAAACATAAGAAATCAAAAGCAACTCAAACTCTCCTGATACTAAGGCATAATTCAGTTATGTTCTATAGCGTATCTATGGGTACCTTATGTTATGAGATTGTAAACCCCCACCAGTCTAAACTATCCACCATCGTCTAATTAGCTTTGTTTGCAACTAATGTCTCCCTTTACCTCCTAAACCAAATTATAAGAGTAATATGTATAAAAATGGCTAAATAAATCATAAAAATAAATGTTTTTAGGTTAAAATAACATTAAAAATGAATCTGGAACGTCAAAAAACCTTAGGATAGTCATACAGATCAAATTTGGGATGTTAAGTGGGCAAAACCGTAATTTTCGAGAAAACCAAAATATCCCAAGTGAATATGTAACTGAAGTGTAGGGTTAAAATCCTATTTCACTCTATTTCCTCATTTTTTCCTTTCACTTCACTCTCACCCACACCCTTTGGAACCTTAGGAACCGGTAGATAGGAAGAAGCTAAGGGCTGGTCTGAGTATCAAAGCTCAAGATCTCCATACAAACTGCTGATTTGGCGTAGGGTTTTCTCTCACTCGCTACATCGAGGTTGGGTATTATATATGCACGCTTATTGGTAAATGCTATGTATTTATGACATGAAATTATTCTCTCTTAGTCTTTTTGCAAATAGTACGTGTTCAAACAAAGTTGGGGTTAAATACCCAAGAAAGCTCTTTTAATGGCTTAAAAATTCTAAGACTTGAGAATGATGGATTTCCCTTCTCAAGGGGTTCTTTTGGGATTGATTTCTAAATCATAGTAGACTTATGCTGAGTACTAAAAATATCATGGTTGTGATCTCAGATTTTCCTCGATTAGTTATTGAAATTGATTAAAACTAAAATTAGCTTAGGGAAGAATTGTAGGTAAATCGGGATTTATGAACTCATGGATTGGGGGTGATGATCAGGATACATGATAGGTACTTATATGTTTTGTTGGGATAACATAAATGAGAGGTTCCTTGTAAGGATGCTCAAATTACTCTCAAGAGGTTCCAAGTAATGATGCTTGAGAAATACTACTATGAAGAATGCGAGGTTCCTTGTAAGGTTGCTCAAATTATTCTCAAGAGGTTCCTAGTAAGGATGCTTGAGAAATACTACTATGAAGAATGAGAGGTTCCTTGTAAGGATGCTCATTTTGCGTCAAGAGATTCCTGGTAAGGATGTTTAAGAAACAAAAATAACACTAAAAGGGGTGGAGGTTACATTAAGTATGCCACCGCTAAGAGAACTTATAAAGAGCATCACATACGTCATTTCATCAAAATAACAAGCTGACATGGTATTAGGTGAAATTATTTATAATTATGTTTACGCGTTACTTGCTTGTACATCTACTTATGTTGTTTTTTATATAAACCTGAGATCTGTTTAGAAAGGCCATGTTTTATGTAAAGGATATATCTACATTATGTTAAAGAAAAATGAGGACTGACCAAGCTTCCACACTTTCACACTGTCTGCCTGAGGGAGTTCTCCTGACAGCTTTGTGCTCACCCCCACGCATACCCTTCGCATTCTAACCCAGGAGTGGTGTATGAGTCGAGGAACCTGGTGTTTGGGGAGGCCCCGCCGGGATTGTACATCCCGAGGCCCACCAAGTGAAGGAACTCGTCTGAGACCTTGGTAGTGAAGGAGAAGGCCAAATACTGGCTTATTTTCTGGTTTTGTAATTTTCTGGATAGAACATCTAGTTTTGTAGTGGGGTGCAACAAGTTGCAGTAATAAAATTTATTTTGAGTTGAAACTGCATAAATGGATAGTTTCATATTTTATACGCGTGGGATAAGTGTAGAGTCGGGTGAGATGGGAAGCGGAATACATCGAGAGCAAGACGTGCAGGAAGGGAAAAGAAGAGGGCTACTGCCCATTTTTGGCTTTTCGGTCGCGACAGAGAACGTTCTGTCCCAACAGAGTTTTCCCAACCCGTGTCGCGATAGCTGGCTTCATGGTCGCGGATGCACTGCCAGGCGGTGTGGGCACTCTCGGGGTCGCAACCTAGACTTCTAGGTCACTATAGATTTCCGCTCTCTCGCTGAGACCGTGTTGCACCGCAGGAGTGCAAAGGCTGCGGCTGCAGCGGCCTCGAGGAAAGCGGAGGCCGGGTCGCTGCCAGGTTTCCTGGCCGCAACCTAGCTCGGGGCCTGTGGATCGATCCTCCGTCGCTACGTAGCTTTTCATGTCTGATGGTAGGCGTCAAAATAGGGTTTCTCCTGTCATGGATCTAAAGGTTTTATGTCGCGGACAAAGAGCCAAGCAAGCCTGCAGGGCTTCGCCGCGATAGGGAACGCTTATGTCGCTGACTGTGGTTACCAAATGGAAGGGAGAGTCCTGGTCGCTTATAGAAGATTTTCGCCGCACAAAGCCGGGCACAATCGAGCCCAACGACGCGGACAAGTGGCACGACAGTACTTAACGACGCGACTGCAGCGCACGACAGCCCAGCGCAGCAGCGCGCGACGCGCGTTCCTCAGCTGGGCAATACAACCGGCCCAGACGACAAGGTAATCGCGGTCGCGGCACCGTCACCATCAACGCTCATGAACATTGTTCATGTACAATCGCTCAAAAAAAAAGGAAACTCGGATTTCGTCGCTACAGTAGATTCTGCTATGTACCCTATAAGAGATCGAACATTCTAATATGCAAACGATTTTACATGTATATCGGGGAATCGAGATGACCAATTACAAGTGGTCATATATGTTATCTGCTTTCCCATTAAGCTATAAGCTATGACGTGTTTCATCCATGTAGGTATTGAAAAGGTCATCAAAGATATCCCGTGATTCGATGTGGCCAACACAACTTTGGGGAGTCCAGTTTTTATCCACTTTAAGGTTTATGTGCATGAAACATAAAACAAATGACTCGAATATGACATGAAATGATATGATATGATAAGAGAAGCATAGCACCACTATGCGAATGACAAGTATATCATGACAAGAACACGGCTAAAGTGTAAATGATAAGAAATGAAACGCGGGTATGATAAGTAAATATGAAATATGTATAAGCATGTTTAAATGATATGATATGTTAGATGTGTATTTATATGTGTATAGAAGTGTGATGACCCGTATTGTAGGTCATCTATATACACTCCCACTAAGCTATGTTTAGCACTGCAACATCCGTGTAGGTACAGGAGAAGCAGAAACGAGAAGTCCAGACACTCCACATCAACAACCAAGGCCAACACACTACTAGGTGTCCACTAAAGACCTTTTGGTCTATTTTTGTATATGTTTTGTTTTAGTAAACAATGTAAATATTGTAAATGTTGAACACCCATATATGGAGCTTGTATATATTTTGTAATCGCGCGTAATATAGTACAAGGTAGATGTTTAACATTATATGAATGAACAAGCTTAAAGGTTATAAGTTTATAAAAATAAATAAAAAATGACACCCTAGCTTAACGCCGAGTCAAATGCCACAAACACGATTTTGTTTTATCAAAAGAAGTATGGCACTCTCCTACTGCGGCATCGATTATCAGCAAATAAATAAGGTAATCGTGAAAAATTAATATTTGTTGCCGAGAATAGAAGATCTATTCGATTAGTTGAAAGGAGCAAGTCTCTTTTCAAATATAGACCTGCGATCGGGATATTATCAACTTCATGTGAAAGATCTTGATGTCCCAAAAACAACTTTTAGAACCCGATATGACTGGTCGCGAGTTTTTAGTAATGCTATTCGGGTCGACTAATGCACCTACTTATCTACGGACTTGATGAATAGGGTATTTCACCCTTATTTAGACCAGTTTGTAGTGGTATTCAAACATGATATTCTGGTGTATTCTAAGGATGCACAAGAACATGAACAACATTTGAAGATAGTGTTGCAAATCCTGAGAGAAAAACAAATGTTTGCAAAATTAAGTGTGATTTTTTACTTAAGGAAGTGTCATTCCTAGGCCATATTGTGTTTGTAGAGGGTATTAGAGTTGACCCTACAAAGATTGAAGGACAGAGTTGGAAACCTACTTAATGTAAAATGTGAGAAGTTTCCTCGGGTTTAGTCAGTATTACCAATGGTTTGTAAAAGGATTCTTCAGCCATAGCCTCTACACTTACTTGCTAATCGAAAAGGGCTGAAGTTTGAAACGGGATGACAAATGTTAGTCGAGTTTTGATCAATTAAGAAAATATCTGGCTGAAGCACCGGTGTTGACTCAACTCTACTCCAGAGAATATGCCATGTATAGTGATGCTTCAAGGATTGGTTTGGATATTGATGCAAGATGGAAGTGGTCGTGATTTACCTCGCTACGCTTGAAACCAAGTATGAGCACTTATCTCACACATGATCCGAGTTGCAAGGTAGTGTCTCACTGGAAAATATGACGACGTTATTTATATGGTGAAAAATGGTGAATATTTACGTATCATTGAGTCTTAAGTATCCGTTAACTCGTAAGGAACCGACCTGGTGGCGTCGACTGATGGTTGAAAGGTTCAAAGACTCATGATTACATAGTAGATTACCACCCAAGAAAATCCAATGTGGTGGCGACGCCTTAAGTAGAAAAATAATTTTATGTTTTCATTCCTAAACATTGTACATGGAGATTTTTACACCGATGGAGCTTCGCTTAGCTCAATTAAGAGCTATGCTTGAGTTGAGGTAGATGATGATTAGTGCTCAGAAAAATTATGTCAAGTTACAACAAATATTACGGTCAGTCAGAAATGGAGGCAAGACTGACTATTCTATAGAAGTAGATGAAGGTTTGTTTTATAAGAACATATGTACGTCTAGGAAATGAAAGAAATTGATGTATGAAAGTCATAATATCGTATTTCTACCATGCATCCTCGAGGTAACAAATGTACCGGATTTGAAACTGCATTTTATTAAAGGAGTGATAAAAAGGATATAGCAGAGTATCCAAATGTCTAACTCGCTACAGTTAGCAAAAGATGGACATCAAGTAATTATCCGTTCGGTAACCCATCCGTAGTCTCCACAATGGAAGGGACAACATTACTATGGATTTTTGTGGTTTAGTTTCACCCAAAAGAAACATGATTCGGGCTTTAGTAATCATCGACAAACTTGATAGTTTGCTCACTTCTTACCAATCCCATTTTGATATTCCATGATCGTTAGTTTAAGATGTATGAATGAAATTGTTCAACAGATGGCATTCCACTCACAATAGTGTCCATCGCAATCCATGGTTTATCAAGGTTTGTAAGATTAATAATCAAATTTTAGCACTTGACTAAATTTTAGTACACTTTCCTTCCATAAACCATAAACTGGCCTCGAAAGAGGATTCAAGTGTTGGGAGGACATGCTTCGGTCATCAGGTGCTAGATTTTCCGAAGTCGGATAAGAGATATTCCTCGTATGGAATTTGCCTATAACAACAAGTATCTTCTACCAAAGATTGGTAATGGCCCTGGTGAAGCTTTAGATACAGAAATGTAGAACCTCAGATGCTGGGATGACTTAAACGAGTTACAGCCGCCTGGGCCCCTGGCATGACAGCAAGGGAGACATGAAAAAGTTCGGGCCATTAGCAAAGGCTTGCAAGCTTCGGCTAGTGACAAAAAGTCAGCATAGATCTAAAAAAAAAGACAGAGTATGAAGTCGGGGATAAGGTCTTTTTAAAAGTATCACCGTGGAGGAAGATACTCTGATTTGGAAAGAAAGGAAAACTGAGTCCAAGGTTTATCGGACCTTATGAGATCTTAGAAAGAATTTGACCAGTAGCTTATCGTTTGGCTTTCCCTCTGAAGTTGGCCAAATTCCATAATGTGTTCCATGTCTCAATGCTTCGAAAATACCGTTATGATGGATCACACATCTCGTCTGCATAAGACGCATAAGTGTAACTGGCTTCTAATTTCTACGACAAGAACCAAAGGCCATTCTAGCTCAGGAAGTAAAACAATTTCGAGAACAAACAAGTTCTCCGTGTAGGTGCTTTGGCAAATACTCCTACATGGTATGAAAGAAGCAACTCGGGAACTATAGATAATGAGGGCACACACCCGCAACTCTTCATCTGTATTAATTCTTTGAGGACGAATCTCTTTTAAGAGGGGGGGGATTGTAACACTCCAAATTATACCCTGGGTTTATGATATTGCTTAGGTATAATAAAGTCAAATTCAGATTTTTCGAAAATTCTGTTGCTAAGCGCAAAAGGGTATTAATCGTACTTAGCAAATTAAGGACCCAAAAAACATAAGTGATGTGTCCCTTTCATTCATTGTTACCGGTCTATACAAGAAAATATTTATATGATATGTATCTGAACAATGAAACATAAGAAATCAAAAGTAATCATCTTTGATACTAAGGCATTATTCAGTTATGTTCTGTAGTGTACCTACGGGTACCTTCTGTTATGAGATTTTGTTATGTACCCTTATGGGAGATCAAACATTCTAATATGCGAATTATTTTACATGTATACTGTAATTGAGGATCACCATAAGTGGTCATATATGTTATATGTTTTCCCCTGCCTATGTTTCAAGATAAATGTTTTTCGATCCAAGCAGAAAAAGATTCAAGAGGTCGTCGTGGTAAGATCCCGCATTCGCAGCCAACACACAAATTTAGGAGTCCTTTTGATGTAGGTCCCCGAATTAGTTTTGTTGTAATGAAAATGTAAATGTAATATTTTGAGATAGTGGAAATTGTGTATTTACAAGTAGTTGGACTCATGCATATATGGACAAGACAATGTAAACACCACTATGGTAGTTTTATCATAGCTGGTGTTTTACAAGTTTATAAGCCACGAAATATGTTTGAAAAATGGCCCAATTAATATCAGTTAATACCTTCACCAGGTGACACCCTCTCACTTGACATGTCGCAAGGGGCATTACATGTTAATGTGAGCTAATTGTGTAACATGGAAGGGACGATATCGAAATAATGATGTACAACTGTCATGACTATTGTTAGTTTTTATTCTTAATTATGACTTTATGATGGTACCAATGAATGAATGAATAATCGTGTATAATGCGCATAATGACAAGTATATTTATTAAATCATAAATGTATTATCAGACGAATCAAGTTGGAGAATGTAAGAATTTTTTATACATGACTGAGGTGATAAAAAAAGATTTAATAAATAAAATAAAAGGGTATAATTGATTGATTTAGGTTGCATCAATTGATGGAAGTAGTGAAAATTTAAATGTTTAAATTTAAAATTTAAACCCACAAATATAAGGTCCTCTCGCTGCACATGAGATTTCTCTGAGACAAAAGTTTTCATCATCAAGATTGATAGCTAGAGATCAAAAGAGGGTGAAAGTGATATAACCAAATAAGATTCCATTTGAAGCCTTGTCATTATGGATCTAAGTTAGCAATTAAACTCTTTATTTTTCTTACGATGCTAATATCATGAAATCAAATATTCTATGTAACCGGGTTATGATTATAGAATTTTTCCGAAGAAAGTTATTTTTATGATCTAACAATCCAGTCATCCAAGCACCATAACAAGTCAGCACTGAAGACAAGCCACTCCATTTGCAGAAAATGGATAAGTTGACTTCTTGTTCTTCTTGTTATTTGTCTCCATCACTCTCATTGTTCTAATTTCGATGGAATCAAAGGAACAGGTGAGAACAGGATACGTGATCGGCATGTTCTTGTTGTTAATAGTATTAATTTGCTTTTTAGTTTTTATTGAGGGGAATCTCATTATGTACTTTGATTCCTCTCCTGTCATTTTCCGTCCCAACAAACACCTCCCCAAATAGTATAAGGGCATGTGGGGTCACAGTTGCCAATCTCGTAATTGTCATCGATTTCAATGAGATAAATAGATAGCCTCATTCATAACCCCTTAAAAATATATGTCCCGTTTCTGGTATTTTGGAAAACGCGGTCTAGTATATCATCCATAATTAGCTGGGAATGGTATCGAAGGGAATGGAAGTTATAAACAGGTATGTGACCATCAAAGCTCACATTGATGGCGAACCACAAGACTCCGATTTCGAGCTGAAGGTCGCAGCTCTACGCCTACGGGTCGAGCCGGGTTCCGACGATGTCATTGTGAAGAACCTCCATGTGTCCATAGATCCATACCAGCTAAACCGAATGAAGAGCTATAGCTCCTCGCATAAGGCCATAAATTTTGCAGTGGCGATTAGTCCTGCATGGCTGGGGTCACACGCCAGTTTATATATTTGTTATTACTGATCTTATTTTCTGAGTTAATTACCTGCTGCTGATTTTCATGCTGGGGCTGTAATATTGTTATGATCAGGATATTGATGCTTATGGGGTGGGAAGAGTTGTGGTTTCTGGAAACCAGGAATTTGAAGAAGGTGATTTGGTGGTGGGGCTGATCAGCTGGGGGGAGTATAGTGTTGTGAAAGGAGGCAACATGTTGAGGAAGTTGGACCCGATGGGATTTCCCTTGTCCTACCATGTAGGAATTCTAGGTAATCAATTACTTTAGTTTTCATCCCTTGGGAATTGGGATGATAATCAAGAGTAACAATAAAAATATTTAGTTAAAATACATCAAATAAACTTAATTTTGTAAATCTAACCACTATCATATTTTTCGAAAAGTGATTCATTTGAGCAAAATGCTCATTTCTATTTCATTTATTTATATTCTCTTGAAATAAGACGTTATTTTAAGAAAATAAAATGATATTTTCACAAAATCACTAAAATCGACTAAGCAGCTCAAATTTCTAAAATTAGGTTTTTAAAAATTATTTTAATCAAATCACTCTAACCAAATTCAACACTAGATCTAGACCTGCCATATTGCTTGGCCTGTTCATTTTGGTTATGTAGTCTTTTTTAATGTGCTGATGACTGTTGTCAAGTAGAATTGGTGAGCAAAATTTTCTAATCGGGTATAATATTATGGATTTCTTTTGAGGATCTATGACGATAGCGAAGGGATTGGGCCACCCATAGTCCACCACTGACCCTGTTTAGGTGCTGTGGTAGAGGCCCCATGATATGGACTTGTTACAATCTGAAATAGACTTTCAAAGTGTTTGTTGTTTATTCCTACAGGATTCAGTGGATTGACAGCCCATGGTGGATTATTCCAGATATGTAAGCCCAATAAAGGGGAGAAAGTATTTGTTTCTGCTGCTTCTGGGTCAGTTGGAAATTTGGTTGGCCAATATGCAAAGCTGTTTGGATGCTATGTTGTTGGGTCTGCTGGAAGCAAACAAAAGGCAAACTTCTTCTGTTTCTTACCATAATCATAATCAATACTCTTAAGTCATGTTAATTCTTAATCTGAAAAAGTGTGCTAAACTGACCAATTCAGGTTAATCTGCTGAAAGAGAAGCTTGGTTTTGATGATGCATTCAACTATAAGGAAGAAACTGATCTAAAATCAACTCTCAAAAGGTACTTTCCTGATGGGATTGACATACATTTTGACAACGTGGGATCTGAGATGCTGGAAGCAGCAGTTGCCAATATGAACCCTTTTGGGAGAGTTGCCGTTTGTGGAGCAATCTCCCAGTATACAAACAATGGTAAGCGAGCTGCACCCGACCTGCTTGATATTGTGTACAAGAGAATCAGAATCCAAGGATTCTTAGCTGCTGATCTGATGAATGGGCACGCGGATTTCATTTCATGACACGAGATTACCTTAATGATGGGAAGATTCATGTGATTGAAGACATTTCCCAGGGAGTGGAGAGTATCCCATCTGCTTTTATAGGACTGTTTCGTGGTGATAATGTTGGGAAAAAGATCGTAAAAATTGCAGATGACTGATTCCTAGGGAGACTTAATTCCCCAGAGCAGCAGTTTGGAATATGAACGTTGAGTTCTATGATTGTTCCTCTGATTGTCATTAGACTTAAGACTAGCTAGTATCAAACAGTGAAATAAGAAAAACAATAAGATATGGCATAGGGGTTGAACATGATATATTGACATGTTCAGATGCCTAAATAGCTTTTAACCCAGGGTTGCCCTGTCACGTCCCAGGAAAGTTATTGAAATAAATAGATACATTTTAAAGGTAAGAGGACCCTTGGCATCAAGTCACATGGTATCAGAGCTGCTCTACGAACCCTCGTCCTTGTTTGCTGATGTTTATCTATTTGGCTTGGCTTTGTAATTGCATAAGACAACAAAAATATTGTTGTATCTACATAAAAAGTGTTTGTCGCATGATAGTAGAGAGCCAATCTACATAAAAAGGTTTATGTAATACAAGCTTCTCTTAATTATGTAATACAAGTAGCAAAGCCAATATACTCACTCATCCTAGGCCTCAATCAACCCTAGTGTGGACATGTTTATCTATTTGACATGGCCCCACAATCCTTATTTATCGATAACGATTCCTATTTAAAGACATAATAAAGATGTTATGTTTGTATAAAAGGTGTTTGTCACATTCATATAAAACTTCATGTTTAATCATTGCACTTATCTTCAACATTTTTTAAATGTATGATGACGCATTTGACCTAAAAGATCAAAGTATTGAAAATTCTTAAACTCATAATTTAATGTCAAACAAGAAGTTGATGATCTAAAGGATGCCTGCATGATCATAAAGAAATGGGGAATCAATGGCTACTTTAGATAGAAATGTGTCCTAGAAGTCAACCTCTGGTTCATTTATCCTTAATCCGATTTCAGGCCGAAAATTTCATGCTGTGATTTTGATCAAATTTAATTCACTATTGTAATTTTAACTTTTAAGTTTTAAGTCGCGGGTGGGATATCCCAAGATGTGACCCGCCATGTTCACATTTTCAAATGATTCGAAAAGGCGTTATTAACTACCAAAGCAATCCCCTCCTTTCTTTCCTCAAAAAATGCAGAACTCTGAACCAACTTAAAGCAAATCACGCCCAATTTCCTTAAATCTCATCTCCCGGAAACCCATTTGCGATTGACCGCTTTTGTCCCTGGCGGCCACTTCCAATAATCCTTCATTCTTTCTCATGCTTGCTTGATTTTTCAGAATCTTTCTATCGGAACATTTTCATATAATCTGGATGATCAGGAGGGTATGTTCTTCACAGGCACCAGTCCGCGCCATTTATGCTATTTAAACATGTTAAATTGTATTTTTCAGGCCAACAACATACTTCTTCACTGCTGCTGATTAAGGCTTGTAATATTCTTGGATCGACTTCAAAGTTGATTGGTTGCTTGGTTCATGCCCATGTTGTTACATCTGGATTTGATGAAGACCCTTTTGTTGTTAGTGCACTTATTGAATTTTACTCCTTGAATTATGACATGGGAACTGCTCGAACATTGTTTGATGGAATTCCCAAGAGGGACGTGGTTTTGTGGACTGCGATGGTTGATGGGTATGGGAAGATGGGGGATATTGAGAATGCAAGAACGTTGTTTGAAGAAATGCCTGAGAGAAATGCAATATCCTGGAGCACAATCATGGCAGCTTACTCCAGGGTTGGCGACTTCAAAGAGGTGCTTTGTCTATTTAGGCGAATGCAGGAGGCAGGCATAAAGCCAAATGAGTCTGTTCTAGTGAGTATTCTTACTGCCTGTGCTAATCTTGGTGCCCTTGCCCAGGGATTGTGGATTCACTCCTATGCTAAGCTTTGTAGCTTCGATTCGAACACGATTTTGGCCACTGCATTAGTTGATATGTACTCAAAATGTGGCTGTGTGGATTCAGCTTATCAACTTTTCATGGTATTCGCAGCAAAGACACCGGAGCACATGGAATGCTATGACTCATGGGAGTTGTAATGAATGGAGATGCAAGGAAATCACTTGAACTCTTCAATGACATGGTCTCAAATGGAACTCAACCCACAGAGACCACATTTGTTGCTGTCCTAACTGCTTGTACTCATGCAAGGTTGGTAAAAGAAGGCCTCAAATTGTTTGGGCAAATGAGCAGCACCATGGGCTGAGCCTCAGCTTGAGCATTACGGGTGTCTGTTGACCTTATGGCCAGGGCAGGAATGTTAACAGAAGCTGAGAAGCTTATGGAAGAGGAAGATGGGTGGACTTGGTAGAGGATGCTAATGTCTGGGAGCTCTGCTGGGTGCTGTAGAACTTACAAAGATTATATTGGAACAGGCTGGAGAAAGCTAGCTGACATGGGGGTGGCTTAATGTGCGTAGTCATGTGCTTTCGTAAGAATCTTACAAGAACTAGTGGAGTATGGAGGCAAAAGAGAGTTAGGATTGATCTCAGAGGCTGAATGAAGAAGAAACCTGGCTGCGTAAAATGATAGAGGTTTGATGGTACAGTTGAAGTGTTCCTTGCTGGTGATCTTTCTCATTCACAAGCACCAGAAATATGTAGAACACTTGATTCCTTGTTCAATATTGGGAGTTTGGAGAATTACAATGGTGCATAAAATGTTGAGACCTTCTGCAATATATTGTTGTTGGAACCTTCTTATACCGCCCTTTTTTTTTTCTTTTTTGATAATCGTGGCTGTTCAAGTAGTCTGTGTGCACCTTGATTAATCTTATGGGGTTCCAAAGTTAACAACCGGGTAAACCTTTAGTGGACCTTAGAAAACTCGAAATGGTGACCATTGGGTGCACCTTTAGATGTCTGACAATCATCAACAGCCATCATGTCGGAATACAAAAATAATGAAAGTGTATTGCAGCCAAGTAATGCTGCTTTTCTTTTATACATAGTTTCTATTCTACCTTGTGAAAATTGTTCTCCATTTTACTTGGGAAAACCGTCTAAAAGGGACAAAATGGAAAAGAAATTACAAATCTAACATCTTACTTTTATAACCTTAAAATATACTCCACCTGCATAAACTACCCTCGACAGAGCTTTCACGCCACCCCAAATTCAGTCCTCTATCTCTTGTTTTCTTCTAGTTTTCTATTCCTTCAAACTTTTCATTCCTTCCAAACCTTCAAAATAAGAACTCTGCTCCCATTTTCTTTCATTTATCGCCTCAGCATCTCAAACAATTTCTCTTCACCCACTTAATCCTTGTTCTTCTTCTTCTTCTTCCAAGAGCATCTCAAGTTCAAGAAGAAGAGCCTATGTCAGATGTGTTGTGAAGAAAAGTGATTCAATCTCCAAATTCAAAAACGGCTTCTTCCAAGCTTGTTCTCGTTGTTGGTGGTACTGGTGGTGTCGGTATGCACTTCCTCTTACTCTTCACTAACAGCTTCATTGGTGTAGATGAAATTTAGGCTCATATAAGATGAGATTTTTGTGTTTGGAAATTTTTAATGATTTTTGTTGTTCTGCTTCACTAGCTGGTTTTGTTGTTATCGCTTTTCAGCGATTTATGTTATTCATAAGAAACTGATCTCCTCTTTCTACAATGTATAATAAAAAACAAAAAATCAAACTAGGAGATGCCCTCATATTGTTCTCCCATTTTTCCTACCATATTAATCTTGAATCAAGCATTTGCTAATCCTTAACCTTCAAAACCTTGATCTCTACATACATTATAAATACACTCAAACCCCCTCTCAAACTACCAATCACAATCACAAATAATAAATTAGAAAAACAAAAAACAAATGCAAACTAACTTTAAAGCAAAGAGCAAACTAACTTTAAGTCCGTAATGTTTATATTTACTTTGACATCTTATTTATTAATCTTTAGTAATTGTTCTAACATTAATTAATGTCTATCATATAGGGGTGATTCTGAGATGTTCATGATAAAGTATGTTGAGTACTTAATGCGCAATCATCTATTCCAAATTTTACAAGAGATATGGATTGTTATGAGAAAATGTCAATAGAATTGTCTCAAGAAAAAGATTAGCCTATCTAATAGAAGCTAGAACATGAGACATTTTGTTTAGCATGTTTGAACAATTTTGTCATATGTAGTCGAAGCTACACATTTTGATACATGTATTGGCAAAGTTTTTTTATACATACAAATGTATTTGAATGTAACTTCAAGTTGAGAGGCTTGTAAATTGAATTTCTAGAATATTTCAAAGCTAATGATATTTCTAGGAAACAATTATGTTTTCTATCGGATATATAAATTACCTAAAAACTGAATCACTATTAAGTTGGGGCATTTTTAACAAACTTGAAGAGTGTCAAGTCTAGGTTTTTAACACATTTTCTACTAATGTTGGACTTAACCATCGTTAAGTTAGCATTTGAACAAAATTAGCGTGTCACGTCCAAAGTTTAACACGGGGCTGATACATATCAACTTAACCATTGTTAAGCTAAGATTCGAATAAACCAAAGGTCAAATCTGTAGTTTCTAATACAACTTCTATGCATATTGGATTTAACCATCATTAAGTTAGCATTTAAACAAACTTGAAAGAGGTTAATTCCAGATTTGTAACACAGTAGATATTTAGTTTTGACTTAACCATCATTAAGTTATATTTGAACAAACTTGATATCAAATCTTGCACTTAACCATTGTAACACAATAGCTATTTAGTATCAAATCTAAAAGAGAATTGGTGAAAGAGGAACTAAAATCGTGGGAGAAGAAATAAGGAAATGAAAATAGAGGGAAAAGGGAAAATTGGATAGAATCATTTGCTTCCTTTTAACTTATTTTTTGATGGCTGTAAATAACTGGTGAAAGAGAGACGGGAGGGAAAACATAATGGATTGAATATTAAATCTAAAAGAGAGCTGATGAAAGAGAAGAGTTGGAATCGTTGGAAAAGAAATAAGGAAAAGTAAATGGAGGGAAAATGAAAGTTGGAGGGAAATGAGGATGAATTGTCATATGGTGGTTAAAAGGGTAAATTTGGCCAAATAATATGTTTTCACCTTTCATTTTTCGGTTTTAGCAAAATGTGCATTTCCAATATCTTTCCCTTTTCATAAAAGGTTATCCTTTTTTACATTTACATAAATAGTTTATAAGTGTACTGAAAATCATTCAATCAGTTGGAAGATGGCAACTGAGCTTGAGTAAGGTCAATACGAACTTACTAATTTGTCATTATGGGCTTAAAGAGGCACCCATTAGTGTAAACAGGAGGCCAGTTGCTGATTCGAAATTGAGGTTTTTGAGTAACTTGCAACACTCATTCTCACTTGGAAACCTGGTCAGAAGGAAGCCATGTAATATTTATTTACTCAGAACTGCAATAAAGTGATAAGAATCAAATACATGTGCACCTACACAATTGGTTTTTAATCACTCCTTTCTTTTGGTGTATGTATTGTTTGATGCTGAATTCGTAGGCCCTCACTTTTAAAGGGAGTGAGTGTACATAGTTAAAGGAGCCCACTACATGCTTACACGTTACAACATCGTACGATTCCTTGAAAAAAAATGATAGAAATTATGATAGAAAAAAAGCAGAAAATAAAGAAAATTAAATAAATAATTTTAAAACTAATAAAAATAATTTATATAATTATAACGTTTATTCAACTTATTCTCTTATATAATATTTTTAATCAATATTGAGTGCAAGAGTATATGGATTTTCTTTTTGTCTTTTTTTCCCTTCACTACTGCATTCGATAATGGACGAAACGAGCTTCGAGTTTGTTTGATTGTACTGTCTTTAGAGTCTTGTGCAAATGGGCCTCGTTTTTTTTTACTTAACGCTGAATGCGACTTTTTTAGGTCTTAATATCAATAATACTTTAATAAAGATAAGATAAAATTGTTGCTTTTTAATATCGATAATGAAAAGGACCAGAATGCCATTATATTATTTTCAGCTTCCCACCCAACCCATTTTTAATGGGATGAAGCCGGCTTTTAACTATAATCTGTTTTTAATGAGGCTGAGCTTATTTTCTCAAATTCAAATCTGATTCGTGATTGCTATCTCTCAGAAAGCCCAAGTGAAAATTAAATTTTCAAAAACCCAAAACGTTAATAAAATAATAAATTACCATAGAGTTCAGTGGAAGCCTAGAAAAATTCTCTAGATCCTGATGACCTAAACGAATCGCGCCAAGCAAATTGGGTCCCGCGAAATCTAAGAACCCATGTTTTCATTAATTACGGTGACAAACTGGGAATTTTTCCGATTTTCTGCGCGATAAGTTGTCAGCCGACGCGACGGTGATTTTTGGGCGAAAATCTTGCTGCAACTAAGCTTGAAACTAAGCTCATTTAAAATAAAGGAACCGAAAAAAATTGTTTCGGTTAAACGATCCCGAATTTAAACACATTGAACCATGTATCCAAAATAATAATAATAATGTTCCCGCCTGATTATATTTTAAAATAATTTCAGATTATTTTATTTATATACTTTAATATAAATAATAATTATTATTATAATGTTTTTTAATAATTTATAAAATTCATAATATTTTTATTTTTATGAAAATATCGATTTTAATATAATAAAATAAAAAAGAATATAAAAAATTAAAATTAAAAATAAAACAAAATAACGTGAAACTTACTTCCAGTCAGAATTTTCATCTTCGTCTCACCCGCTTAATTTTAAACGGCATGTTTCGGTAATCGAAAAATAAACGGAAGCCAAATGGACAGAAATCGCCCGCCCCAAACCCTCTCGCTGTCATCCCTGCAATGCCAGATTACAATTTCTTCTTTTATCAACAACGTATCAATTTTTTCTATTTTACGGTAATGACTTTTCGAATAAAAATCAACATTTTCACTTTTTCTATTCGTAACTTTTTTAAAAAATTTCAAAGAATGCTCATAAAATTTTAAAAACAAAATGCTTTAATACTAAGTTCTATTTAGCCTTCCAAATAAGGTTTCAAAAACAAACGTCACCTTTACATAAAACAGTCACATAAAAACTTCTAGGGTCACAGCTGGAATGATGACTATACCTGTCCTTCATATATACTTTTAAATGGAGGAAGAACTATATTATCCCCTTTTTCTCCCTCTTAAGATTCTCTGTTCATAAAATTTAAAAAGTCATCATCTTTCTTGGAATATGTGCTCAGCAGTGGCGGAGCTAGAATATAATTGGCTAAGGGGCGGTAGCTCAGTTGGTATTGTTAAAGTAGTTTTGGGGGAGGGAAAGGAAAGGGGAGAAGGGAGAAGGGGGAAGGGGAAGGGGAAGGGGTTCGATTCTTGGTGTCAGCAAATGCAATTTCAGCAACTCCATGGATTTAGTTCCTAATATGAGGCACTCTAATTTTAAGGTAAAAGGTGCTACAAAACAAATTCATTAACCTTAATCTGTGATAGTAAATCGACTTTATGAACAATAAATAATAAGGGTAGGGTAAAGCTTTAGCCATGAAAATAAAGGGGGTAAAGACAAACTGTATAGACATAGAGGTATATCTTTCCCTTCACCCCATATAACTTGTATGCCCATATGTTGTTATTGCAAGTGGCAATCCTATGCTATTAATTGAGCAGTGGGGAACTGATAAGTGGATTCAATATATGGTAGAAAGCTGTGGAGGTGAGCCTTATCTGTGGTTGCTTCCTGGCTCTCAAAATGTCAGGCACATTGCTTTTTCTGGAAATCTTCTGCTGATAACAAGCCGGTTATGAGGCGATTGAGCCTCTCAGCACCAGGACCAGGCCTCAGTACCGTGATATTTGTTAAGATATCAGGCGGGGCTGTGATGTCTGGGTTTCCATCATTGCTGAACCATCCACCAGGCACAAATCCATCAGTGCTCCGACCCAGTAGCTCCTTATCAATCTGGTCAAGAGCTGGTTCATTCCTGCCAAATTTCCGAGCAAAGGGAGCATTGCTGTCTATCATCGACTGGTAGTCCTCAACAGTTAGGAAATGTGGGTGCTGCTTTGGAGGATTGTCCCATGAAATATAGTGGAGATCATGGTTAACTGTTGTGTTCCGAAATTCCTCTGCATTGCAGATAACTGTATGGAAATACCCTTCAGGTGAAGACAGAAAGTTGGCATAGTACATGAGGACTATTCTTGGGAGGTTGTCCCAACCCCACAATGTATATTCCATGAAAGAGCGGGATAGCATCATCCAAGCAGAACCTGAGAAAACAAAGAGCACAATTCATGACTAAATTCAAGCCATTCATTCACTTTATTTCATCTAAGATGACCAATTGTGGGAAAAAGGAACCATGACTAAACACAAGATTGAAAGTAGATGATAATTGAACAGAATAAAATGGTTATAGTTCATGAAACTTCTAAAATCTTAAGTATTGTAACAAATTCTAAATTTTTTTTGTAGACTTCAAGCTGACCTTGCAAGCTCATGCAAATGTCTTGTCCTTAACCCAATCACTTGTATGAAAAGAGGTGGGTGGCTGGGCAATTTAAGGTGTAAGGCTACGGGATCAACATTTTCTTTTCCATTGCTGAGCTGACATAAACCAGACACCTGAAGCAGGTTGGTATACAATTATGATATAGAAAAGCCATGTGATTGACTTGAATGATGAACTGTCAGTATATGGGCCAATTTCATGTTAACAAAGGGCCCAGTAGCACAAACCAGAACCAGCAAGCCTTTCCCAACTTTTAGGGTTTTTTTTTTTTTTTTTTTTTTTTGAAACCAGGGACGCGAAATCTTAAACTTTTTGGGTTTAACTTTGAGAATTCTAGCCTGATTCATCAGGTTCTGAAAATCATATTTATTCATATGGTATTCTCAACTTTAAGGCGTCTTCCAAAAAATTGAAGCGAAATCTTGTGTGTGTAGCGTTGCAATATAGAGGTAAGTACAAAAACTCACCCTGTCAATTTTGCAACCTCCAAGAGAGCCCATAGATATGTGAGGTTTGGTAAAAGGCCAATTTCAATATGCCCCTACACCATCTTTAGGTAGCCAAATGTTATCCCCCAGCCCCCACTCCACTCCACCTAATGGACATTCAAATTCCAACACAACTCTGATATTTTATTCCTAGAAAAGTTCCTAATCTTCAGATCAAATTACCAGCTGGCATTACATTTACCCAACAAAATGTCCACTGCTTACTTTAAGAGGTTTTGAAGCACCACAAGAGTACATTTAGAAAACTCACAAGGTGGTTGAGCAACTCCACTTCAAGAAAAAAGGCCAAGCTCTACAAATCCTGTGCAACTCAGCTAAATCTATAGCATTCATACCAAGCCCTACAAATTCATGACTTCAGATGATTTTATTTCCTTAAATAGGAGCTGATACACAGCTCTCTAAATTCTAACAACCTGAGACTCAGGAAAGAAACACAGCGTGCCTCAGTGTAGTGAGGTTTTATCCAACTTCTCCCACCAGCATTTCACACCAAAACAGATTCGACAGTAACATATGCCAATGTCCGTTTCCATAAAAAAAAAACATATGCCAATGTCCGTTGACAAAGGTGTAGTTAATCAGCTCGTAGAACATAATTGCTGAAAAGCCCTAATGCTTTTGACAAATTCAACGAAACGTCAATTGTAATATGTTCCAAGGACCTAGATGTTGTCAGAAAGAGCCACTGGTAAGAAAGACTCTGTTAGACAGAGTGATACTACACAGCCACTTGAAGGGATAAGGTAATTGACCAGTTTTTGGCTATACTGCATGGATAAAAGCCATAAGTGTGAATGCTAAGCTCTATGTTGCCAAGAGAATTGTGTGCAGTGTTGTCAAAAGCAAAAGTGATATGACTCTTTTTAGCCTAAGGTGAAAGGAGAAAAACAAGGCGATGGCTGCACCATAGTAAGAAAAAAAAGCACACCCATACATTTACCAATTTTATGCTTAAACAATATAAATGTCATTTTTAGCAATCAACGGTATTAGTATTTATCCTTCATGGTTTCTAATAAAGTTAACGAAATAGTAACAATTCCTCAAAATGTTAGAAATTATAATACATATCATATAAAACATCATAATATTTAGATAAATTGATCTTGACTAAATGTATATTCTCATTTTCCAATCATCTAAATATCAGAATAAAAAAACTATAAGAGAAGGGGTATCCAAAAGAAGATTTAGGCTCCTTAACATAGTCATCATTAAAATTAAAATTGTTATCACTTCCATCAAGACTAGATTGACAGCCCTCCATCTCATAAGTAATATGATTGATAATATAGTATATCATCTTATACTCTGTTTAATTAAATTTAGATTGGATCAAATTACAATTTAAGTATATATAATTGTAACCCGTGGCCAAATCTGTTTAATTAAAGTTAGATTGGATCAAGTAATAATTTAAGTCTATTTAATTGTAACTCATGGTCAAAGACAAACTGCCTCTATACCTTGGGCATTGCCTCTTTGAAGCCGCCTTGCCCGGGTCTTCAAGAGGTGGCTTTTATCTACCTTGCCTACCATCGTGTCCTAGGCAACCCAAGCAATTATGCTACCATCTACACCCCAGTAATTGAGAGACTGCACTTCTCAATGACTTTGATATTCTAGTTGAAGGAAATTCAAACTAAATAAGTAAATATAGAAAAGAAAAAAAAAACTCATAGATTTTCATCCATGATATGAAGCATAATCTATATAAACCCTTACCGGTAAACAGTCTATATGCTGTTGGTACACTCCTTGTTTCTGTTGCCCAAAACACATCTGCCGTTTTTAAGCTATACAGCCCTGGATCTATTATAAGAGGCTTGGCTCTTTGATACCTACAAATATTCACCAGAAGTAAACCTATAAGCAGAGTTGTTGCAGCTCACTGACTCAATCAAGAAAAATAAAATAATTTTCATAGGAAAGGGAATTGAACTTCGTACTCTTTCCAACCAATATCACTGGTATGCTCGATAAAATTCAGATTCCTCGGAATAGTTGACAAAGTGTGAAGCAGATCTGTAGTGCAAATAGAAGGACACAAAACCAAAAGCATCAGGCACGTAGTGCAGCTTATAGCAAGTAGTCATAACTTAAATTATGTAAAAACAAATAATTGAAAAACAATATAACAAGTTCTGGGTTCACTGAAATGAGTCGTCGTGGAATTGATATTAAAATGGCTATAAAAAGATGGAGCTCACAAGTCAACCTTTTCAAAACCAGAATTGAACACGACAGTGCATTTTTTAGTAAACGAATACGAAATCTGAAGCCGATCCAATTTTGCCCGAAAAGAATATCATAAAACTAAAAATCTCCCACCACCCACACGAAGAATGATTCAGTACCCAGTTATAATTTATAATAAAGAAATCACAGCAGAAAAACGCCAAAATATAGATGAAATCAAAATCACAAACCCATCCCCCGCCCCCAAACCACTAGCAATTCGAAACCCAGTCCAATTTCACCATAAAAGAATATCCTAAACGCTTCTCATCCCTCCTACCCACCCACATAAAGAACAATTCAATACCCAATTCTGATATAGAAAACGCCATACAGAAATAAATAAAATCAAATCCCAAGAAGCCATCTCTCCGGAAAAAAAGGAGAATGAAAAGGAAAAGAAAAGGGAAAATTTCGTCATATACCATCTTGGGTCACCAGAGGATAGTCGGAGGCACTCAAATTGATGAACCAATCCCAATCTCCACCTTCCTTCATCAAAATCGCCGCCGCGTGAAGGGTATTACTGACCATAGTA